>OY796889.1:28865663-28920663 GCA_963680785.1 Diplosoma virens
GTTCTGAAAGTCTTTCAAAAGTTAAAGTAAAAGTTGGCGATGTTCTTGGCATTGTATAGGAGTGCAAAACTATTAATGCTTGCCCAGCCATCTAAGCATTTATCGTTCGGACTGTTATCATCGGAACCCCAATTAACGTAGCGAAGATTGAAATTGCTGGCATAAAGATAGGAGTAAGAAACATTGGGAGATCTACAGATCGCAGTCGCGTTGGTGAAATTTTTAGACGTTGACTATTTTATAACCATCAATATACACGCACAAACACTCAATCACCGATGTTGGTAAAGATTGGTCGAAAAGCTTGTAACTTAGTTGCTGATCGTGGACAAACGTGGCAAGACCATGCTTTCTGCTTAAGGAATACACAGCTAGTTGGTAGCTTGGAAGTATTATCTTTTCCACATTAGTGCAGTTAGTGTTCTGTAGCAGGATGACTTATGCCTCAAACTGTTGAGCAAGATGATAAAAAACATTCATCTTAATTGCATTGAGGCCTTTGCTGTTTAGTTGGAGAATAATGGGCCTTCAGAACTTTTTCGCAATGTTCTCTGAAAAAGACGGTGTTTTCAGACATTTCCCTGTTGTGAAAAGGATTTTTGCCAATTAGCAGACCCCAGGTGAACATCGGGATAAGTAGATACTTTTCCGTTTTGGAAGTTTTGGTTTTTTGGCACCTTCACTGAATCGCGAGTGCTGTATCCCTTAACAAATGGTAGAGATCGTCCTAATAGCATTCCCCATACATCGAGAACCACATGGAGCACAAGGTTTAGCGATTTTGGATGACGAAGATCGATGTTGGCTCAACACCATCACTGCCGATATTTGATCCGGGTAGTACAGAAGCCTGGGATAGAAAAAAGATAAGCAATCGGTCTTAGCTTTGTTTGTGTCAGACCCAAATTAGATGCCCTTCCAAACAAGGAGGACGAAGAAGACGCAACGATCACCGGAAGCAGGTTAACGTAATTGCTTGCTCCATGTATTAGCACCTCTCTCGTTTTTCTGCAAGTCATGAGAATAAATATAGAGATAAAATGAAAAAAAAAATTATATCATTTATGTATTTTTCGCAAGGTGGCGGTAGAGTCTAATTTTTTTACTTCTATATAAATGCAGATTTTTAATTCTAACCAGTCAGTTATTAAGAATTAAGCTGAAATAACACACTTTTAAAAATATTTAATTGTTTGTAAAATACTTTCAAAATATAGAAGCTAACTTTTATAGAATCAAGAAAAGGTAAAGATGACATTTAATTCTGTTCTTGAAACCCATGATTATTTTATGAGTGTTGCTTTCCTCACTGCTATGAGGAGTAAAGATCCGTCAACAAAAGTAGGAGCTTGTATTGTAAATGAAGCTGAAAAAGTTGTTGGATTAGGATTCAACAGAGCGCCAGGAAGAGGAGTGTCTATTCAATGGGAAAACGCTGTTGGATACAATCCATCAGAAGAAGAATGGATAAAATCAAAATATCCTTACGTTTTACATGCTGAAATGGATGCTATATTGAATAAAACTTATTGCTCTTTAAATGGCTGCACTATGTACACTTTGGTGTTCCCATGGAATGAGTGTGCCAAGCTCATAGTTGAGTCAGGAATCAAGAAAGTTGTGTATTACCGAGATAAATATATTGCGGATATATATATAGAAGCATCAAGAAACCTTTTCAAAAAGGCAGGTATTGTATTGGAAAAGTTTACGCCTGAAAAGGAAGAAAATGCTTCAATCTTTGAAGAGATGGCCAAAAAAACTATAGATATAGCATAAAAATGTGTTAAGTTTGTACAGCAGTATTATTATAACTATGTAATCGTTTTGTGTTAGTTTTATCAAATGTAAGAAAATCAGTTATAAAAAACTTGTAATTGTAACTTTGTTTATTTAGTTTTTGTAGCGTAAACAACATACTCTTGGGAAAAAGTAAAATGATTAAAAACTTTTTAATAATTTTTAATAAAAGCAAATAATTGCATTGTTAGGGTTTACTGACATTATTAGCATTGTAAGTGGTGCTGATTTTTTTCTTAATAGTCAACAGCTAAAAAAAAAGCTTTAGTAATTTTTATTGATTTGTCAAACTTGGTCGAGTTTTTTAGACTAACGTAATTGTGATTCTAGAGCGCAGTAAGCAATGTGATCGAGTGGTCAGAGCTCCGTGATTGTGATGAATTGGGTTTTATGCCTACTCGTGCCATTTTGTTGTGTCCTTGAGAACGACATTTTATGGTACTTTCCATGCTTGGTGGCTTTGCAAGCAGTTCTAAATTTCAGTCATACTTTATAAAACTAAAAAAACAAAACAAAAAATTTCAACCGGACAGCAATATCTTGGATCTTTAGAAGCAGGTCGGGATAATTGCTTGCTCTATGTATTAGTGCCTCCGTCGCTTTCCTGCGAGTCAAGAGAATAAATATAAAGATAAAAATAAACAACTCAACGGTTGAAGTTTAGTTTGTTGCATAAAGTAGTTGATAAAAAAATGATTTGATTGTACTGTATAAAAAAAAATTGATTTATTTGCTAAAATTGGAAAAGTTTTGTTGAAGAACATAATAAAGAACAAATTAAATAAAATTGTGATGTAACACTTTGTCTTTTTGTTATTTTTTGTAAAATATTCTTTATTGCGTATAATCTATAAAACTACACGGTTTTTAACCGACTTCACAATAGCTTTCAAAAACAAGTTTTACAATTTTTTTGTTTTTTTACTTTGTCCTTTTCTAAACGTTCGGTTATTGTTTGAGATAATCGGTTGGAAGAATTCATGTGAATGATCAGTTCGTTCATATTGAGTAATTAAAAATCAAAAAATAAAAGCAAAAATAAACTCAACTAAACGCTACACAATATCAGTTTTATGAATCGATTTTATGGTTTGAAGCAGAGAAACAAATCATTATGAATTAGGATAACAGTTATAAGCGACCGCTAATTGGACTTTGTTGTGGTTGTGGTGATTATATTTTGTCAGCCGCAAGGCTTAATTAATTAATTTCAATTTCCCACAATACAAAGTATATTCAATCGTATTGATGACAATCAAACGCATTGACGCGGTATGAGTTCCAATACTGTACTAAATTCGTCATACACTTTGTGGTATTTTCCTCTGCTTAGTGGCCACAGCAAAATCCATTCAAAATCACAAAATAAGAAAATATTTTTAAGCGGACAGCAATATCTTAAAATTTACGAATACAGATCTGGGTGATTGCTTGATGGTCGCACTAAGTTTGACATCTCCGTTGTTGTCTTGTGAGTCCGAAGGGTAAGATAGTGCGGAAAATTAAACATAATTCGAACCCAATAAACAAAGAAACAAAAAAAATAAATTATCTTGGATTTTTTCTCTATTGAAAACTTAATATAATAAATCCGAACTTACTACAAGACATTTCTATGTTAAAATTTTTTCATAAAATTTACCCAAAAACGTTCTCAATTACTTCTTTTGTTTGAACATAAAACAACCTTCCTCGCGAAATAGAATTAATTTGATTGCTTCGTAAACTTTTGAATAAACTTAGTTAATGAGCCGTTTAGTAAAACTTGATTTGAATGGGCAATTTTTACTTCGCCTTTGTCTTCGCTTTCCACAACTTTTTTTTTTCTTTTTATGAAATAATTGAAAAACTAATAACTAAGTGTAAAAAAATTTCTACTTACTTAAATAGAACGGAGTTATGTGCGCGGAACTTTAAAATTAAATAGATTCAATAGCAGTTTGGGCGTTTATAAAAGAGAGATGTTTAAGAAATTGGAAATAAAATAACAAAACACCGAGTTTAAACATTTACTGCACAGTAATTCTATACTAATTGTAATCCAGGGGATACTTTACAAAAAATTAACCCCCGGTGTGTAAAAGGTTGGGCACCCGTGATGTAATCCTAACTGTAGCGATTTAAAAATTGCAACATGTTATGCAACTGCACTCCTGCCATATCGAACTAAAAAAACCGTCATAAAAACTTTATTAACTGTGTCCCTGGTCATATTTTGGGTATTCATGAGCCACATTTTGCATACGTATAACTCGTACTACTGTATTCTGTTGCATTACCCGCTTTAGTCATATATCCATGCAACTTTATCGTTAACATAGTGTAGGTTTCCTCACTGGTCTCCTACCTTAAAGTTACGCGGCTGAAGAGACAAAGTGTTGATTAAAGCAATTTATTCAATGAACAATTCATTAATATTTGCTTGAATCAACACTTTGTCTCTTCAGCCGCGTAACTTTAAGGTAGGAGACCAGTGAGGAAACCTACATTGCATTTACACAAAAATTAACGACTCTCAGCAAGCGTGCTTGACAACAAAAAACTATTTTTCAAAGCGAATAACATGACGTCATAACCACGCTATAAAGACACGCTAGCGGCGCTACATATAATTAAAACCAAAAAAGGTAATTGCAGTTTCCAACACATAGCGTTATTACTATTGGAGCCTAATTCTAAATTTACTTTAAGACGTTTTTAAACTGAATGTTTAGAAACTTTTAGCTTCCAGTTTACGTTAAAGTCATTTTTTATCTGAGTTAATGTGCTTTAAGACACACGTTAGTAAAATAAATTACGTATGACATTATACATTCAAATCAAGATCCAAAACAGTCATTTTAATTTCTTTTTAAAGCAACATTTGGCACGTATAATCAACTTTTGGTAGGTGACTAGTTGTAGATTAATTGATGCAAACAACTTTTAAACTCATGTCCATTCTCTGCGGATACTACTGCATTTAGGCTAAATAAAGCAACATAATCTGCTACGTAGATGTAGTTCTTTTGTGTTATTTACTTCTTTTTTTCTGTTAAAGCTAATCTTTTAACTTAAAAAACTAGCTACCAAAAATATTTACGTAATAACGTTACTTGATTTTTCTAAAATTGGATTAATTTGGTGTGAATGTTTTAACGGCAAGAATTTGAATAGAAATATTCAAAGCACTAACAGACTTGTTGGTTGCCAAAAGAAAGAGAATTTAAATAAAATTTTTTGTAAGCGAAAGAGCTTGTAACAGATGACCCTGATCATAAAAACTATCTTGGAATAAACGTAAAAATTGCTGCAAAACTAAAGTTTAAAGAAGTTTGACTTTAGCTTTTTACCACCTGAAATTCCGCCAAAGCTAGTCATTTGAGTGTTGCTCATAAGCAGATTGCAAAATTCATCACAACAACATCAAGTGACAAAAATATCAAAAAATCTCTGGTCTAGACTCCGAGAAGACATGAACTCAAGACCAAGACCGGGACCATCAGCACAAGGTTGAAATCGAGACGAGACAGAGACAACAAAAAATCGGTCTCGAGATTTTTACCTTTGTAACTTATGTAACAGTAAAGAGAGCTAAAGTTGGCCAATTTCCGCCAAAGTTCTTTTGGTGATTCAGAACCAAGTTGATGTCGAATAAAATCGAATAATTGCTGCGTTTTCGAGAAAAAGAAATTCAAACCAAACAAGAAAGACTGAATAGGTAAATAAAAATGAAGCAAAATGATGTACAGTAAATTACTGGAGCGAAGTTTAATTTAAGAAAAAAACAGCAAAGAACTACAGTTGAGCGCCTTTCTGTAAATAAATCAATAAATCAAACTTAAGATTACAAACACAAAGAAAACATACAGTTGCCTTACTACGCAGTTCACGTTGGTGCTGAATCACTGGAAGCGAGAAGGTGAAACACGCAACAGGGAAAATGCACTGTATCAAATCAGTATTGATTCAACTGATGAACTAAACAACCTATTTGCAGACATGAACGTAAATATAGATCAAAGTTTTACTGATGATAATGATATTATATTACAAAATTCAATGAATGATATACATAACAACCAAAGAAGTAAATCGAATCTTAAAAAACAAAAATTATAAAAAGAAATTTTGTACCATGTGTATTAATGTTCGATCATTAGTAAATCCTCCTAATTTAAACAAACTAGAATGCCTAGTATCAGGATTAGAAATAAAACCTGACATAATAGCTATTAATGAAACTTGGGGAAAAAAAATTCATCAGGATAATATAAAAATTTAAATGGTTATAATTTTCTCTCAGACCCCAGGTGGAGGTTTTGTTATGTATATTAAAAGCAACTTAGTTTTTTCTAGAAACCTAGAACTGTCTGTTATGAATGAAAAAAATTTGAGTCACTTTTTTGTAAATGTGTTTTTTAAAAATAAATCTATTATTTGTGGTACTATTTACAGAACACGACGTCGTGATAACTCATCTTTTGAATCGTTTAATAAAAACCGGTATAATATTATGAAAAAAATGAACAAAGCAAAACATAAATGCGTTATTTTGGGAGACTTTAATTTTGACTTGCTTGACAGCTCTGATCAACTAGCTGAATCATTCACAGCAAGCGTGTTCAGCTTTAATTATTATCCCCTCATAAATAAACCAACAAGAATTACTGAAAATAAACACTCTGCAATAGATCACATCTGGACTGTCACACTTCATTCATAATTTTAATCATAACTATGTAGTGTATCCCCGTTAAAAGCAGTTCGTAGTTTTATAAGAGAATAAATGCGGCTCTTTGAGCGCTGTCTGCGATATACGTCCAATTTGTTATATGGCTCGATACATGTATCTTTTTCTCCTTTTTTTCTCTTTGTATTGACGTAATATGTTTTGACTAACATCATTGTACTGGAAAATTCGCATATATTCCACTTGATTCGCGTAACGAACTCTCCAGGGCTTTCTGGCTGAATCTTGAATTTACGAGAAAGTTTACGTCACGTGATTTTGTTTTCTATATAAAGCCGATGCGTAGCGAGAAAATTATTATTATGATGATTATTATCGTTGAGAAGTAATTTGAAGCGACTCGAGTGGCGGCTCGATCGGAGGTGAATTTGTTTGGCCACAGGAGGTGGACCGTTAGATTTTTGTGTCGGTGGACAATTGTTGAATTTATTTTGTGCCAGTGGTTGGCAGTTTTGTTCTACAGAGGTAGAATTATTTTGTGTTAATCGAATCAAGTTATAGCGTTGAGTTCGCTTTGCAGTGTGGCAAAGCGTGGAATAGAATTTCGTCGGTCGTGATTTTGTAATACATTTGTTGTTATTAGAGACAGCGGTCTCTGTCTGTTGTGAAGAAAAGTCTTCGACAAAATCAATCCGAGCTTTCGTTAATTCGACCGTATAAATCGTCAGGCTCATAGCAAAACTACTTCTTGAGCCGGAATAAAATAAAATTTAGACACAGCTTTGTTTCAGCGCAGGTATTCGGGTTACCTAGCTCAACTGGTCCTTTGGGATTCCCGAACAAAGTTTGTGACATGGACCAACACAACCAACACAAAAATTTCAAGTGGCATCATTACATGTAGCATAGCTGATCATTTACCTATAATACAAACTTCTATAATTGGAGAATTAACTTATCATGAAAAAAATGTTATGAGATGCTTTACTCCTAAATATCTTCAAAAATTTAGAACTTCTGTTCAACAGATTGATTTCCCTCCTGTTTTAAATGAAATAAATCCTGACAACTGGTATAAAAATTTTAATAACCTAGTGAGTGCTCAATTCCAAAGTTGCTTCACACAAATATGGTCAAAAAATACATCAAACAGCTCAAAATGCTATGATAAGGAACTTCTCAACTTACATTTTAAAAAAGATAGATTGTACAAAAAATATATAGCTACAGGCTGCCCGGTTTTAAAGTTAAAATACCATAAAGGAAGAAATTATTATTTTCATCTCATAAACTGAAAAAAAGGAGCATTATCAAAAAAATTCTCTGAATTTAAATGCAATATTAAGAAAAGTTAATAATGTATCAACTACTTGCTTGGCAAAAATAAAAAACCTACGTCTAATGAGCTACATCTAAATTGTGATGGCAAATCTATAAATGAACCTATTGAAATAGCTAATACTGTTAATGATCACTTTTCACACACACCTAATAAATTACTACAAAAACTTCCACCATCCTCTTCTAAATTTAACTATTATTTATATTCTCCAAATCGTTCTCCAATGTTTTTTTTCCAACTTTTACTTTTGAAATCTTTTTCATTATTTCTAAAACTCCTACAAAATTCAGTTGTGGTTGGGATGGAATACCCTCTATTGTACTTAAATACTTACTACTCAATGCCTTGTTTGCACTTAGTTTTATATTTAACCAATCATTGTCACAGGGTAAATTTATATCAACTTTTAAACATGCTGAAATAATTCCTATCTACAAAAAAGAAAATGGCAAGAATGTAACAAATCATCGGCCAATCAGTATATTATATAATATTTTCAAAATTCTTAAAAAAATTGTTTACAACCGCCTATATTCTTTTCTTAATAGCTTCAATCTTTTTTCAAATCACCAATTTGGATTCAGCCATGGCCATTGCACTTCACATGTAATAACATTATTAGTTAACAAAGTAACTACAGCCTTCGAAAATAAGCAATTCACAACGGGCATTTTCTTGAATCTTTCGATAGCCTTCGATACGATTGATCACAATATTTTTTTAAAAAAATTACAACATTATGGAGTAAGAGGCATTCCTTTGAATTGGTTTAAAAGCTATCTTCTTGGCAGAACCCAACAAACTGAGTATTGTGGTGCAATCTACTATTCCCCTTCTTTTCATAATATACGTAAATGATTTCCCAAGGTGTCTGAAATACAGCTGTATCTTGGCTTTTGCAGATGATACAAGCATACTGATCTCTGGCAAAAATTTTAGAACTTTGTATAAAAAGGGAAATGAAGAACTTAATAATATAAATAACTGGTTAATTGCTAACAAGCTTTCTCTAAATATTGAAAAAACAAAACGCATTCTTTTTAAAACCTTAAATTTAAAAACATCTACTTCATTATCATTAATGATCAGAAATACTTCAATTGAAAAAGTAGATCTTCCATCAAACTATTTGGAACCATCTTAGATGAACATTTGTCTTGTAGAAATCATGTTATTTTACTGAAAAAGAAACTGCATGCAATATTATATGCAGTAATGAAAATAAGATCATGCCTCAGCAAGAATGCTCTAATAATAATTTATCATTCTCTTATTATGAGTCAAATGAGATACTGCATTACAAATTGGTGCTTTGAAAATGTAACTTGGATTAAGAAGCTGCAAAAAATTTGTAATAAATTTTTTTAAATTAACCTTTGGTATCTATTACAAAGACGACATCACACCCATCATGCGTGAAAATAAATTTTTAAGCATTAACAACCTCTGCAAACTTGAAACTGCACAAATAATGTTTATACATAAAAATAAACAGCTTCCTCAAGCATTTCAAAATTTTTTCACATAAAAAAATTTTTGTATGAAAACCAGAAGTAACAGCCGAATCATTTCTAGTTTTTGCAAAACCACAACCAGCCAGCAATCTCTAAAATTTGTAGGACCAAAAATTTGGAACACAATTCCTCCTGCGATCAGAGACTGTCAATCAAGTAGTATTTTTAAGAGAAAATTGACTCAACATCTTTTAAATCATTCGCAAATACCTGGATAAATTAAACTATAACTAATCAATAAATTTTATTTGAATAAGTTTTGGTAATATTGTGTTAGGGTTAGTTTTAAAACAAAATTCCTAATCCTCACAACTCCTTCAATTTTGTTCGAGTTTCTTATCCTAAAAGCTGTTGAAATCTTGATTTTGTTTACCAAGCTTTGTTCGAGCAAAAGCCATTCTTAAGCAGCCATTTTGATAACTTTATACTAAAGCCAGCAATCACGTGGTTCGTAATTAGATCGCGGCAGGGAGAATTGAACTCGCGTACTTCTGCTTGCAAGTCACAGTTTTTACCACACTGAGCTATTCCGAAGATGGCAAGGCAAAGCAATTAGATGTAACATTGGATCTTTGCGTCTGTGTTTTTTTTTTTTTTTTAAGAAAATGGGTGGTGAACATGGTTTGTTGAAACAGTAACGCTATCATTTTGTTCTTGTCGCAATCACTTAAAATTTAGTGCGAATTGGCATTCACTTCCCAAAAAATTAACAAATTATGTGTGTCATGTTTGCTTTTGGACCATTCTCAGAATTTTTGCCCGAATAAAATAATTGTCTAAATTATCGGGTGTCCCAAAAAAAAACGGAGTCGACTGTACTTAATCAAATCGCTTAACAACAAAAGGCGTCAAGTAGTAGAAGAAAAATTTATTTTTATGAAGAACTTGTGTTTGTAGAGCGTCTGGTATTGAACCAACCTGCGTTCTCATTAGAAGTCGGATCCCAATATTTTATTGTCATATTTGTTTTATACATTATCGAGTTATAATAGAGGAACGCTTTTTTAAGTAAAACCTAGTTGCAAACATTTGTATGGAACCGCCATTTCCAATTAGCAACCAAGCAGCTTTGTAAATAATGTTTTTTTTAACTTGGCCAAGATTAATGCTACCTTAAGTTTTCTGCTATTAATCAGTTAACAATGCTATGCGGGGACTGCAAGGGCTCTGTGAAGGCAAGTCCGTACAGGACTACTACCGATTTAGCTGCTGGCATTGCAGTGGCATCAAATGGGCTTACCGCATTGGCTTCACGGGCTTTAAAATCTTTTCAACAAAAAGAGAAAACAATAATTGAAAAAACAAATAAACTTGTATATTATTAGCGAAAGTTTGCAAACCTGTGCGAGCAAAGTTTAATTATATTTATTTGAGCGGCTGCTTCATAACGTTAAATGTTGTATGTATCTACTTCCTTAACATATGATATTGGTTGTGGTATCACTAACAACCTTGCTTAAAATAATGATGAATTTTTTTGTATAAAAAATAATAATATAATTAAATATTTAAGTTTTTGAGAAGCTTGTTTGCTTCAATGCTAGACAATGATTTTCTTGGTAATGTTGTTAAATGTTGTGCAGTTAAACTTAAGTTACAGAATATTTTTAACGTACAGCGATTAGATTTATATTTTGGTGCACCTATAATTATTTTTCTTATTCACTCTCGATATTTAGAAAACGTTATTAAAAATATATTATTTTCATATTAGCTAAATAGCAGATTGTATCGTATTATTTAATTTTTAATGATAATTAAAGCAATGGTTATTTTGTTTTTTTATCATCGCTATCTTTATCCTCATGACTCCCAGAAAAGCGTTAAAGTTACTATACATAGAGCAACTAACTGTCAAGCAAGTATCCAAACCTGCTTCCGGAAATGCCAAGATATTGTTTCTGGTTGAAATTCTTATTTTGGTTTTTACACAGTAATATGACTGAAATTTTGAGCTGCTTCACAAGACCGCCAAGTAGAGGGAATCCCGTGAAGTAGCTTTTCTATAGACACTACAGAATGGCATGAGCAGGTTTTGAACTGCAAATCTGTCGATCATAATCACGGCCCTTTTAATCACTCGATCACACTTTCATTGTGAACCACAATAGCCATTCCAACTTTTAGCGGAAAATGTGAAAGTTTTAGCCCTACCTTGAATTGACCGTAGTTGAAATAATATTTTAACAATCGGTAAGCTATAAATAAGGGAAGAAAAGAGCTTTGCTTACCACACAATAACAAACGCAACAAAGTGACTCAAACATATTAGCAAAACAAAGTGATAAAAAAGGTTTAATTAGTTTCCGTGTTTTCCAATGCTAACATGATTTATCTGATTCCTATTCGTTAGACAAAATGTGGTAACGTGCAAATCAAACTTAACATGCTTTACGGTCTTTAACACTCACGGGGGTTAAAAGAAATATGCAACGTTTGACTGTAGAATTTGAGGATCCGACTGCATTCCCGAATTCCGGATTATTTGAAAATTTGTAACAAACTTGGGAAAATTAGGTATGGGGAAAAAATTTGAATAAGCCATGCATAAGTTCAGAAAATAGTTTGGATTACTACCAACACCGAAAAAGAAAATTTTGGCAACTGCAGTCAAACTCGGGAAAATAAAAGTTAGATTTCGAAAAAAACTGGAAGTAGAATTCAAGGAAAAGTTTTTCTGGCCCTGCATCTCAAAAAATAAATCTGTTACGGCTATGAAAAAAACGTAAAAAAATAGAAAAATAAATGAAATATTTTTTAAAAAGTTCTCTGTGGTAGTTCGGCATGCAATCCTAGTGCAATATAACTGTTTCGAAGTGCTATTCCATTTTTTGATAATTAGACAGGTGACAAGTGATTACTTAAAATTTGTGGCGAGCGATCTCAGCGCATATAGCTATGAAGTTTCAATTTTATATCTTAAAAATTTTTTGAAGAGTAAAATTAAATTCCTTTTAAGTAACGTATTTTGTATTCACAGTTGCTTATATGTTGCTATCCGAGTGAGATTGTACTAAAAAGAAGATCTTGGCTATCTTGAGATTATTCATCGAGTGAGATTGCAGGGCGGAATAGCATCTAATTGTTTTTATACGTACAGAGCTTTCTAAAACAGCTGTAATCGTCGGTTTCTTTTGCAAAGTTAACAAAGTTGGGTTGAATAGTGTCAGACAACAGAATAGAAATATAAGGGAATGCCGTTTAAATCTTGTATATTTTTCATCACCGTACTTTTAATAGGGTTCCAGAAAAATTGAGAGGGAGGAAAAAATATTTGGTACGCATAGCCTTCTTTCCTCATGGGAACGAACCTGTTCATACCCTAGAATTTTTTTAGTTTTTATTTAATGTTTAAAAACAAAAAGTTGTTTTTAGAACCTTTTTCATTTAGAAAAACGAAAAAACGAAAAGAACAAGAAATAATTTTTTTTTTTTAGCCCTTTCACTGTTTTGCATTCATGCAGGTTTTTCGTGGAACGATGCTATTTTCAATGAAACAATTCCATATCCAGTGATACAAAAAAATTATTTATGGTCCTAAAATATTCTAAAAATTTTTGGAAAAAATGAATCATCTTCTATTTCAGCTATATCAAATATCAAGTCACTCTCATTTTTATTTGAAGTTTTTTGTTTTTACTATGAATTTATCTTTTCCAAGTTATTTAGTGACATACTTTCATAATGTCCATTGTTAATCTCTTTGACTTGCAGGAAAACGTCGATAGCGTCATTGTTAGAGTAGCAGTGTGCATAATCTTGATATTTTAAATTTGCTTTGTGATCGTTTCTTTTAAATAATTTCTGCAACGCCTCAATCTTTTTTTGTGTTTAAGCTTCAGTCTTTTTGAAAACATTTTTATTTTATTATTATTGCAGTATTGAACTTATGTCTTCCAAAAGGATGTCTTTCTGCGATTTTTTTATTGCGGCGTTATTCAACAATATAGAAAGACTTTTACTCAATTATCTTGATTTTTTTCTCCACAGCATAACTTCTGTGAACCATTAAAATCTGACTCGTGTCATGCTTCAAAAGCGTTTGGTTGAGACAAGAAGAAACGGCATTCCTTCGAACGGTTTTTTATATGTTGAAAAAATAAAATAATAGAAATTATTGCAAGCGGACGTAATCAAGTAAATATGTGTTTGTCGTTACTATTTGTTTTTTTTCCTTTTTGGATTACTTTTTTGCCTGAGAGAAAAATCTTTTGCGTTACAAAAACTTTTAGATTTACGTTGATAAATTCTGTGAATCTTTGTAAAACCATCCATGTTAATCAGAAAGTAAGAATTGACAAAACACCGATAATTAAATTTTGTCATTTTATTTTAATAAAGAAAAACAAATTAATTTCAATTTTACTTTGTCGTTGTAATTTTTGTTTTACTTTGTTTGCTATTTTATTTTTGTTTTTCAGAAAACTCTTCAAGTACTAGTTATCATAAAATCAAAACCTTCAAAACTAAAAATTCCTAGCATAAAATAATGACTACATGAGACAAGTATATCGAAAAAATAGTTGCCACAGATAAAAAAGTCTTTGCATGGAGAAGTAAAATTATTTGCTAAATAATTGCTTTCTTTGTTTAAATATTGTCAATGAAAATTTAAAGTTTAAAAAAATTAAAAATTTTGCTTCTAAATCTGTAAAAACAAATATAATCAAGAAGAAAAAATAAGTTGATTAATTTTTATGAAAAAAATTTTTAAGCTACTTTGGAAATCAGACAACAAACTTAAAAGCAACATCTTTGGTTTTTTATTTTAATATAAATAAATCTAAAAGTTTAAAGTGATAAAAATATCTGTTGATTAGATTTGATTAATGTATCCTTTTATTGTTTATTGATATTCAAAAATTAACTTCGGCATTTTTCATTTAGTAAATTTATATTTGTTTAAAAGGAAACCTTTGAGTGTGGACGTAACAAACCCATATGCGCAATTAAAAATTTCAAATGACATGATATTTGGACATTGGTTACTCTTGATAAATAATTTGTCGTTTAATCAACTACTGTATTAGTAAAGGTGTGTTTCCAAATTCATTAAAAATTGCCAAATTATTACCAATTTATAAAAGGGGTAATAGAGACATTGCTTCAAATTTTAGGCCAATCTCTGTCTTACCCCACTTTTTAAAAAATTTTGAAAAAATTCTTAAACATAATTTAAGTGATTTTATTAGTAAATACCAAGTCATATCAGAATATCAATATGGTTTTCAGGAAAACAAAAGCAGCAGTAATACACTTATTGAATTTGAAAGTTACTTGCGTTATCAGGAGGTTAACAATAAAATTGCTTGTTGAATTTTTCTTGATTTAAAAAAAGCTTTTGATACAGTGGGTAACACTGTTTTTTAAAAAAAATATTGCAATGGTATTAGGGTGGTGCCTTTTGATTTAATTTCTTCATGTCTAGCAAACAGATATCAATTTACATGTATAAACTCAACCAAATCAGATAAAATTTTAATAAATCATGGTGTCCAGCAAAGTAATGTCCTTGTCCCTATTCTTTTTCGTCTATACGTAAATGATCTTCCAATTGCTTCAAATTTAAAAACTTTATTTTTTTTTGATGATACAGCACTTCTTGCCTCAGATGATGAGCCCACTTCATTAGAAAAATTGGTAAATATAGATCTTAAAAAAACTAAAATTTGGTTGGTTAAATACAAGCTTACTTTAAACACCAAAAATCAAGCAGTATAATATATGGTGAAAAGAAAACTGTAAATAACACGATAAACATTCATGTAACTATCAGTCAAATTTGCCAAAAAAACAAAGTTAAATACCTGGGGTTGTAACTAATAAAAATTTAAAATGGAAACGCCAAATAGATCAATTAGTTACTTGTCTATGCAAATCTATGGGAATATTGTATCATTTAAAAAATACTTTTTCATTAATAACTTAAAGTTCGTGTACCACGCACTTATAAAAACCAGATTGCAATATGGCATAGTTCTATGGGGAAATACAAATCAATCAGCATTAAAAAGCCTTAATACAATGTATAATAGAGCTATACAATATATTACTGTGCAACCATATAGAACAAGATTAAATATGTAGTATGCATCTTTTAAATTATTATAGGTAAATGAATTGTATCAATATTCTGCAATGAAATTCATGTTTCGATTATACAATGACAGGGAGTTTAAAGATAAAATCCCACTAGTAAATGAAATTCATACTTATAGCACACGGCAATCAAATAATATAAGAACATCTTTATTTTACATTTCTTGGGGTGTAAATTATCAAATAGTATTACAGTAAATTGTATGAAAATGTGGAACAAGCTACCAATTAATATAGGAACCGAAAAAAGAATTAAATTATTTAATAGATTATTGTACAAACACCTGCTAGATACCTATGAAATTTAAACAGCATCCAAATTTTATCCTTATTAATTACAGTTTTTTAGTATTAATACAAGATGAACAAGCTATGTTATAAAACTAATTTAATGTTTTAAGGTTTAACCTTAAGAAAGATTATGCTCTGCATAGTTTTTTATGCATCTCTTAATTCTTAATTGCATGCTGAAATCTTTTATGTTGTTTGTTTTGTGCTATCTGCCTTTACTTCAATCTAATTTTTGCAGAGATTCATACTGTCGTTTAATTTAATCTTTTTGGCCTTTGTTTAATCATCCTTTTGTTTCTGGTTTGCTTTTTGTTATTTTTCATCGTTGCGCTATTGGTTTTATGCTATTTGACTTTATTCTGAAATCTGTTATGTTTTTTGTTTTATGCAGTGTTGTGCCCTTCAACAAAAAATCTTGACGGCGTTAGCGTCAGCGTCACCTCTTCAAATTCTTATCGGCGTCATTTACGCCGATAACGCTCAAAAATGTTAGCGGCGTCAGCGTCAAGATTAGCGTCAATCCCACAAATTAAAATACTGTTACAAAAAAGTCATAGATTATGTAGTAGGGCAGAAAAACTAGGAATTTTTGAATTGTCATAAAATGCTTTAATTTCAAAAGAAACGCGTCACAAAATGATTGTTACTCTTGTTTTATTCATTTATTTACTTCAGGTTTAGAGCCCGTACGAACAAGGAACACAAAACATTAATAACAACTAAGCACAACAGTAAAAGAAAAAAAGTTGCATTGAAGTAAATATTATTTCACGGATCTACAGTACAACATGGGCTGAATAATTCAGATACACAGTAGATTTTTATAAAAGCCATAAAAATGGGATTTAAAAAGAACATCTAAATTTACAAGACTATCAATGAAATTATTATTTGACTGAAAGCTACTATTTGTGAAAGTAAACGTATACTTTTTCTTAAAATAGCAACAAAAAGTAATAGGCTAATATTATGATAGACCTGAGATTCAATTAATTCTACAGCACGTCACAAACTCCATATTCACTTGCGAAATGCGCCGGGCAGAACAATTTTACGGGAGGGACGGGGCAAAAACGCGCTAGTCATGATAAAGATGGAAATCAATTGCCACTAAAAAAGTTCTGGAATTTTGAGAAAATAAAATTCTTTTCCTAAAATCTTTCACTTTCTAATCGCCCATTTTTTTATTAAATTTCAAGGTGAGGACTGTTTAAAAAGGTCATAGTGTAATGAAAGATCCAAAATTGCTTTTTACAGTGATTCTATCTGAATAAAGGTGTCCTCAATTTAACGGGAATTGGTACCTGTGATAAAATTATCAATCCATCTGTGCCTGCCACCAGACAAAGCAGCCACTCAAACAATTGGCTATTGATATAATTTAATGCAGAAAATTACGAATTTTCAATTGACTAGTTTCTAAATATTTACATTATAAGTTAAAACAAAAACTACAATATGCTATTAATTCGCCATTATTGACCTTTCTTTTAAGGTTCTCCACAAAATTCAGTGCTGTGTATCTGAATACCTCCCTACATCTGCAGACAATATATCTGAATTAAATGCACAGAGGTCAGAAGTAACAATAAAATTACGTTCTTTGTTAATATAATTTAGATCATTCATTTTTATTCTCGATCATTATTAAACAGTTTAACACAAAAATTATAAATATTGAAAAGATCAAGAAAAGGAAGAAGCAGCACAACGTCAGACGTTAAAACATGCATAAGATAATTAGAAAGTGAAAGTACAAGACAGTAGAAAGCATGACCGCAACACCTTAATCAGATAAAGATATAAGAAATAAAAAAGAAAAAAAAACATTGTAATGATATTATCAAACAAACTGAGCGAATAAATAACCAGTGCATGATTAGGCTGCGTAATGATGATGGGTGGCACAGCTAGCCAAGATATAAATTTAGCTTGTATTGTGGTAATCGATCGAATTATTGTGGTAATATATTTAATAAGAAAGTCCAGTTCTAATTTAAATCTCCAATTATATGGCAATGGAACATCATTTTTTTACTAAAAATTTTTTAAAAAATCTGCTCAAGTAATTTCATTCACCGCCAATGTGTTTGCAGTCTTTAAAATCCACTTGTTTTTTCTGCTTCGTTCAACTACCGCTAATGTGTTTACAGTTCCGAAAAAATCTGTCTTAGTCATGTATAAAATTAGTTTGTCAGCGTTAACAAATAATTTCTCTGCTTAAATCGAAATAAAGTCCGGAAGACTATATTCAATATAAAAACCTGAAGAGGGCTGAAGTTAGCAGAAAACGTTCATTTAATTTTTTATTTTCTCTTTAATATGTAAATAAATAAATTATTTAAAAAAGATGTTAAATTCAATATGGCTGCTTTCAATAGCAATTTTATGGTGCAAAAAAAAACCTCTCTTTCGAAATTACTATATTTTCTTTCTTCGTAAACGCCTGGGTCTCTTAAAGTTTGATTGTACGTGTTACGTCTCAATTGTCATTTAGAAAGATCCGTTGGCCGCATTTTGTCCTTCATGCCGTCGCCTATGTCTGTAATAGCGAGTAAATTTTTATTTATTTTTATCTCCATTTATTCTCCTAGTTCACTAGACAGCGGCGGAAGCGTTATACTCGTACTTAGGGCAAGCGATTACTCGACCAGCTTTCGGAGATGCCGAGATATTGCTAAATCTACAATTATAAATTACTAATCATTAAACATTGTTTCTATAAGATAGTTTAGTAGCTTCTTCGACGGGTTTTGATATTTTTTATTAAATTGAATACCAATTTTCAGAAACACTGTGGAAGCCTAATCGAAAGCTATCAAACCTTTTGTCAATTTAGTCTGGCCTATCATTAATTTAAAAAGCATTGAATTTAAGAAACACATTTTTATAAAGAGGTTACTCTGGGTTACGAATCAGGAGACAATTTTTTGATCAACTAGAAAAAATTAAACTTAGCAAGCTATCAAATTTTGACAATAGCCAACTGGACAAAAAAATTTATTTGGTTGTGCACAATGTACATGTATTTTCAGCAAACGTCGTTCTTACTATTGCGGTGAAGTTGGGATGAAAATACGCGCACCTTGGATGAATACCGTTTTCTATATTAAAACTTATAAAACAAAAATAAACAAAAAGTCAAAAATTAACACAACACGAACACTTATTAACTGAAATCGCTTCACAATCTCCCAAATACGATTGACGTTTGCGTTTGATTCGAAAATGGCCCACGAGGGTCTGACTATTCGTATTAAGATAACACGTGGAGAAAGGTGGGACGAGAAAGCAGCTTTAAATATGTCATTATCTGCAAGAATTACGTAATGCAATAAAAAATAAAGTAACTTTTGGTCTACAAAGTATTGGCGGGAAAAAACTAACTTCTGATGATGTCATTGCCGAAAACAATTACGTAAGGCAAAAATAAAGCAACTTATGATCTAAGAGATATTGGCGGGAAAAGACTACTTTATATGATTTAAACAGCCAAAACAATTACGTAAGGGAACGAAAATAAAGCAACTTTTGATTTAAAGACATTGACGGAAAAATCAATTTTAGTTAAAAAATCTAACCTTGACTAAACTCGAGTCTGCATTAACATTTACAATGGATAGCGCTGGATATCGGTCGAAGCCTAATATTGTGATCTATACAGACTATATTGAAATTGCAATTACTATTTTCGTAGTTTTAATTGGAATTAATTTTAAGAAATTTAATTCTGTGGTTCAGAAGGATAAATATAGAGATAAAAGGAAACAAAATAAAAATATAGTATGACAGAAAGTTTTTAAAAAATCTAGCTCGTATTAGATAAAAGGTAAATTTTAAACTTTGAATTACTAAATTTTCTTTAAAAACAAAATTGTTTGTTATTAACATTATGCAAGTATTTCCAAAAATTCATATAACCTATTTTTAAATATGTTTAAAATGTCAATACGATAAATCTTTGCAACAGATTACTAAGCGCAAAATCTTTCGCTTAATAGATGGATCAAGAATTGAACACAGGACCTTTAAATCTTATGCTCACAAAAAGAATCAAGATTTGAATACAAATTTTTAGTCTTAAGGTTGTACATCATAAATATCGAAATAAATAGAAAAACTGCAAAGTCTTTAATCAAGTAGAAATTAATGAAATAGTAAACTTGTCCTTACATTTGATTTGAACTGCATATCAGAGAAGACGTAATATTTTTATACATTGTAGGTTTTTGCTACGGCTTCCTAATTGCGTTCTTTTCTTAAAAATTCTGACTTATTTAAAAAATAATAAAGGTTTTTAAGGATTCTTTTAACACGTTGTTTTGTTAACATAAAAAGGTACCTGAACTTCATTGCATTGCTAGAATAAGACCTGAGGCATTTCACTGGCGTGTCTTTCTACTGTTTTGACAATGTCTGTTTTTAAAAACTTTTGAACATATAGTCTACTGTTGAATTATTTGAGTTAAAACAAGACCTCTACTACATGACTTATAATTTTATGTTTTTTTGATAAAATTTAATAATATACTGTATAAACATTGTTCTAGGAAAAAATATATCAAATTTTTTGCAATTAGAAAAAAAAAGACTTTTTAATTAGAAAAAAAAAACAAAATTCGGTTTAAGATTTTTGAAAAACTTTTTAAAGAAATTAATTCAATGAAAAAATAAACTTATCCTTATACTTGACTGCAATTGTATTTTAGATAAGATAACTGCAATGTCTAGCATTTAAAAAAAATTAAAATCATAGATAAGCGCAATTTTGTTGTTCTGAGTAGAAATCAAACTCACACATAAAAACAACTTCGTTGACCAAGAGTCAAACTTAGCTTGGATTAGCCAGATCTTAGGGTTAATTTATTTAAATAGCAGGTTTTAAAATAAAATCTTAAAAAATTGAACAAATAGATCTTAGATTTTAAATTAAAATCAAGAATTTAAACTCGTTTGTCTTTATTGTTATTTTAGAGACATGTCTTTCAGGATAATTGTTTATGAACTTGTTAAAAAATCATTGGTTAGAAAGCTAATTCCGGTTTAAAATTATGTGCTTTTACTTATTTTTACAAGACTACGTTTGTCTTTGCTACAACCGCTGGTTCGAAAGCTAATTATTTTTACTAACATGTCTTTCAAGGTAACTCTTTATACAAGACTCTATTTGTTGTATCTTTGCACGAATACACAGGTTTGTTAAAAAAACAATAATTAAAATTCACAAAAGTACTTAGCCAAAAAACAACCGTATTGAAATATAATACTATTAGTTAGTTTGCTGTAGTAGCTTGATAGCTTTGAACTGACTGCTAAACCAAAATAAAGGCGCATATTTAACTAGTAACAATTATGCTTGGAGATGCGCGTGTCCAATAATTGTTTGAGCAGAAGGCGCTGATTAAGATTAGAGCGTTTAAGAAAAACACTACGTCATCTATTGCACAATATCACAACACCTCCCCAAATAAACTACGACAAAAAAATATATATACATATTAGCAACAATATTTTTTTGGAGGTCTCTTTGTTCTCGCTGATCGTCGTAGATTGTGTCGCCCGTACTCGTCTCCGGTTGGTAGTCTCGGATTGTTGCGTTGGTTCATCGAAGAAGAACTAGATGCGTGTTCAGTCCCGGCTGGAAGTGTTTCTGTAGACAAAACGCTCGTTGGGATTTCACAGGGATCATTATCTTGATCCGAACCGTATCGAGGTCGAAGTTGATCAAGATGTCTTCTCCAAGTTGGTCCTCGAGGAATGACTCGTACATTGACGCTTCGTGTACCATGGACTTTCGTAACTATCGCAGGCACCCATCGTGGGTCACGATCTCTTCTAGGGCCGAAGTACAGTGCGTAACAAGGGTCCCCTAGTGTATAGTGATGTTCGACTTTCGAAACCACTTCCGAGTCTTCAGCATTTGAATGCTTGCTCGCTTGTCTTGACTGTCTTCCCTGCAGGAGATGCGGAATGGATGGAATCAAAGTGTCAATTTTGGTGCGTATTCTTCTTCCATTCAACAATTCGCTTGGTGACAGTCCCGATGCAAAAGGAATACTCGTATATTGCATTAGAAATTCTTGCAAAGCTTCCTTTGGAGGTAACGAGGATTTTCTCAATGCCTGTTTGAACGATTGTATCAAACGCTCGGCAGCACCGTTTGTTGCTGGATGATAAGGTGCTCCGGTGAGATGTACAATGCCTCGTTGTTTGCACCAAGCTTGGAACTCTTGAGACATGAATGTTGTGGCATTATCGGTCACCAACGTGTGGGGATATCCGAAATGAGCAAATTCTTGTTCAAGTATAGCAGTAGTACTTTTCGAAGACGTTGAGGTTGTTGGATGAATGCAAGGATATTTTGAATAAGCGTCTACAAGGACTAACCAGTTTCTTCCCAGAAAGTTGATCGCATGGTCCAAGTGGAGTCTTGACCATGGTTTTTCTGGCATCATCCACGGATGGATTGAAGGTTTATCCGGCTTATTTTGAAATTGGCCACAGAAAGTGCATTTGCGACATAAATCCTCAATGTCAAAGTCAATTCTAGGCCAATAGACAGTTGACCTGGCAAGTTGTTTCATCCGTTGCATGCCGAAATGTCCAAGTATGATTACGTAGGGTTGAAGGAATTATTACCCGTAAGCCGTAAAAAACGCAACCATTCTCTGTTGACAACGAATTTTCCAACTTTTTGAAGTCTTTAAGCTCTTCCGAAAATGCATGCGGCCATCCCTCCTTCACAAATCGCATTACTTGGGCAAGAATTGGATCTTTGGCAGTCTCTCTGACCACAAGCAATGGATTGTCAGGATTGATTTGACGACTGATTGTTCGAACTAAACAAACGCTATCGACATCATCTTCCATCTCCTCCCCATCAAAACTTGTGTCAGCTAAGTGATCAGTTAAGTTGGTTAGTTTCAACTTCATCATCGCCAGACGACCTAGTAAATTTAGATTGGGCACCTTAGTGACAATTACGGGAAAGGTCACGTCAGGTGATTTTCCATCAATACTTGCAGTTGATTGGAATTGTCCCACGACGGGTAGCGGGCTACCTTCAGCAACTTGATATCGAACTGTTACAGGTTGTAGAGTGGGTTTACCCAGCGTTTGCCACGTCGCTTCACAGCAAAATGTGTCACTGGCTCCGCTATTAATTTCAAACGTAATTCTGCGGTCATTAAGTCTAATAGTTTGATAGATGGGTGAAACAGAACATTGGACTTTGTGCATACAGATTGCAGATGACCTGTTTTCTTGCAGAAGCTGCAAATAGCTTTAATGTGGGGACAAGCTTTGCTAAAATGTCCAGAATTTCCACACCTGAAGCAGGCGGTTTTCTTTTCTTGCGTTTTGGAAGTGATAAACTTTCTGCACCGACGTAGAAGGTTGACCGTGTACGGTTTCCTTTGCTACTTTGGCTGCTTCTTCCACTTCTTGAGCCACTCGGATGGCGTTGCTAAACTTCAGTTCATCGTCCTTGAGCTTGAAGAGTGTCTTCAAAACTGCTTCGTTGTCTACTGAACAGATGAATTTAGTTCGCAAGGCTTCATCTAAAGGATCTTTAATGGATTGAAAATCACACGTAGCTGCATCTTGTCGTATTCTGCTTGCCAGTTCAGGAATAGTTTCGCCAGGTTTGCGTTTCATGTCAGACCAGAACTTGAAACGTTCTCTGACAACAAACCGTTTTGGATCAAACTGCTCTGCCATGAACGTCTGAATATCATTCATCGTTAGCTCATGTATGCTTTTGACAGGTTGTTGCTGAGCCGCTAAGTTGCTAAGCATTTTGTAAACGGAGTTAGATTGGTTGGTAAGAAAAATTTGTGCTTGCTTGTTGTCGGGAATAGAGTTAGCAGTGACGAATGTTCGGAACCTTGCCAAATAATCAGTCCATAACTCAGATGTGGAATCGAATGGTTGAAAACTTGCCATCGGTGTTGGAACATTTTCTCGCGGGTTGTTCAAGCTGCTTTGTAGCGTTTTCAGCTGCTCTTGAAGCATTGTCATTTGCTCTTGGTGTTGCTTATTTAACAACAAAATCAGTTCAGAAATTTCACTCATATCGACAATTCAAGCTGTAATGCAAAATCAACAAATTTTCTTTTTTCTTTCTTGACGCAGTTGAGTTCCTTGAATCCTCGTCGCCACTTTTGCCTGTTGTATCTTTGCACGAATACACAGGTTTATTAAAAAAACAATAATTAAAATTCACAAAAGTACTTAGCCAAAAAACAACCGTATTGAAATATAATACTATTAGTTAGTTTGCTGTAGTAGCTTGATAGCTTTGAACTGACTGCTAAACCAAAATAAAGGCGCATATTTAACTAGTAACAATTATGCTTGGAGATGCGCGTGTCCAATAATTGTTTGAGCAGAAGGCGCTGATTAAGATTAGAGCGTTTAAGAAAAACACTACGTCATCTATTGCACAATATCACAACACTATTTATACTTGTTTGTAAGTTATAAAATCATTAATTAGAAATTTGTTTTAAAATAACGGATTATAGTTTTACAAGACTTTGAACTCGTTTGACTTTCAATAAGTACAACATTTGTTAGAACGTTAAGTGTTTTTAGTGACGTGTCTTTCCCGATCATTGTTTATACTTGTTTGATAAAAATTTACTGGTTAGAAATTTAATTATTGTTTTTTAGAGATAGGTCTTTCAGGATAATTGTTTATAAACTTGTTAAAAAATCATTGGTTAGAAAGCTAATTCCGGTTTAAAAATATATGCTTTTACTGATTTTTACAAGACTTTGTTTGCCTTTGTTACAAAGCTAATTGTTTTTACTAACATGTTTTTCAAGGTCACTCTTTGTTTTTAAACTTTTTATAAGACTCTAAATTAGTTATAAATTTGTTAAAAAGTTTATTGTAGCAACGTGTCTTTAAACATAATTAAATCGTTTATAAGACTTTAAAAAAAAACATCTGTTAGAAAGTTGTTTTTAACAACATCTTTAGAGTTAAATAATCACTTGACAGGTTGAGTATAAGGTTAATTGTCATACTAGTATCTTCTTGTTTCATTTCTTTGACTGCTCTTAGCTTTTCAACAACATTATCTAATATACTTCAATCGAAAATTAATTGACCAACTCGGATTAGCTAGATTTTAGATTTCATTGAACAATAACTAAATATTTGATTTGTTGCATTTAGGAATCGAACCTGTTTCTAAATGAAACAGGTAATCAAACTTGATTACCTAATTTCATCTAGATCTTTAACCACCGCTAGATGGTACTAAGGAGCTATTAAAATGATAACTTTGATCTTTATTGAGTATATTGATTATAGTCTTCCACTTTTTACCTCTTTGGAATGGACTTTCTTGTATTTAACCTCCTTGGATTTAGCCTTCGCCGAGTCTCCCATAGCCTCCGTTGGTTTAGCCTCCACCAACTTGGAATTAGCCTCCGCCGAGTCTCCACTAGCCTCCGTTGATTTAGCCTGCGCAATTCACGTCAAAAGTTTCCATATAGACTACTACTGACGACCCTACCCCAAACTAAAAAATGAACCCATTTTTACAAAAATATAAACACGCAAAACATCCGGTAAAAATTTTTTTATTTGATTGGTTTTTTGCATTGAAGGATTATGGGAAAAAAATTTAAAAGATTAAAACATACAAACAAAATCTTATTTTTTTGTTATTTTAAACAAAAAAGTAATTAAAACTTAAATATATCACAATGTACTTTATAAACGTACAATGAAATTTTGGTTTATTTTTTTAAATAACTTTTTATCGGAAATACGACTGTAATTTGATTAATGGTAAATACACAGATACAACATGTAATCACAATATTTAGTATATTTTTATTACTGATTGTCCAAGATTTGCTAATTTACAAACAAGAATTTATCAAATTTTTTATTAATAATTTTATAGTGGTTTTTATAAGTCTACAACAGGAGCGTCCAACCCGTGGCCCCCGCAGTGTTTTTGAAGCCCTCTGTCCCGTCAAGTGTGGCAGAAATCCAAAACAGATTTGATGTGAAGACCTTTTTTTGTTTTTTTCAAGTTTTAAAAATCACTATAATTTTAGGACAAAAAGTGGGAAATCTGAGACTGATTTCAGGCGAGGACCTTTTTTTTTTATTAGAGATCAGTATGATTTTGGGGCAAAAAGTGGGGTGTTTTGTTTGTTTGACCCGCCGATATTTTCAATGAAACAAAATGGCCCTCAGATCAAAAAAGGTTGGACATCCCTGGCTTAGTGCATAAATGTTACGTCACCGCAGTGAAATTAAACTTTGTAATTTTAATGTTACCTAATTATTTATATTCATTTATTTTTATTCGTTATTTAACCGCCATCAAACATTTAGATGCACACCTGTCTGTCTGTTTCTTCAATTAATTTTTCTCTTTTATTCTCTTGTGTCTCGTTAGTTACTCGCTGCCTAACTTGTCGATTCTTTTACAACACTCTGTTAACTAATGATCCATACCATTTTTACGCTTTAATCTTTTCGGCAGCTTAACTAAAGCAGCATTATAGCATGCTTTTTTTAAATATCGAAGCAAAAGTAATTATTTGACAATCAATCACTATCTTTAACAAAATATTATTTAAACCCAAATTTCATGTAGCGTTATTTTTCTAAGATGTCAGTTTTCATTTGAGGCGTAGCAATTATTTTAACTTTTAATTAATTTTTGTTTATTTTATTTTTGTTCAACGTAACTAGTTTTTTTTTTTTTTTTTAGGTGTTGTGTCCCCTGATGTGCTGCACAGATGGAACAGTCTGTTGGGAGTATTTTAATAAAATACTTTTTAAATATTTATGGTCTGTTAAATAGAAATGTTACGAAGTATATTTTTTAAGTTAAAACCGAGTAACAAAACTTTCAATAAAGAAAATTGACACATGGTACTTTTTCATAAAAAACAAAGAAGTCATTAATTGCCAATTTTGTAAAGTTAAAATCCAAATGTTCTGATACCAGTTTGCAAACGTCATATTGTCCTTTTATCTTTATATAGCTGCAACTATAATTGTCCTAGTATTGAGCGTTCTAATTTTTTTTCTCTGTTATGATTAAGCCTATAACGAAAGATAAGTACTAAATTCAATAAAACCGATGATCTCAAATGATATATAAACTTTAAAAAAATGTTAAAGTAAAAGCTTGCTACCACTACGAGCGTGGAATGAAGTATTCTTTGTTTCTTTTACTAACAGTCGCCAGCGTGGTTAAGTAGTTATAGCGCCGGGATTGTGATCGACATGGTCGCGGTTCAAAACCCACTTGCGCCATTCTGTTGTATCCTTGGGAAAGACACTTAACGGCACTTTCTCATGCTTGGTGGTCTTGGTAAACAGTTCTAAATTAAAGTCATATCTCAATTAAATTACAAGCGGACGGCAATATCTTGGTAAGGGAAGTAGATCGGAGTAATTGCCACCCTATGTATTAGTTCCTCCGTCGCTTTCTTGTGAGTCAGGAAGATAGATATAGAGATAAAATAAATAAATAAATTTTTGCTTCGCTTGGCGCTCAAGGCGGAAACAAGTAAAAAAACCAGTAAAACAAACAAAGAATACTCTATTCCACGCTTTTAGTGGTGGAAACAGATCTTAATTTGTAAAATCCGTTAGAATTATAGTAAACTATAAAATTACACTAGAACAGGGGTTCCCAAATTGGGTACATGTACCCCTAGGGGTACATGTAGGCTTCTCAAGGGGTACATTATTATGTGACAGAATGTCCTTATTTAAATTAAATTCCATGTCCGGAAGAAATAATAGACTCAAATGTCTAAAATTTTCGAATCCAGTCGATTGTAATTTCGTCAAATAGGACAATTTAGAGAGAAGACTTTTTTTTACAGATCACCGTGATTTTGGGTTAGAATGGGGAAAATTTGTGGCTGCTGAAAAGTGAAGACTTTTATTTCTAGAGATCACCTTGGTTTTGGGCATGAATTGGAGAAAATTAGTGGCTGATTCTAACTGGAAACCTTTTTTTTCAGAGAAACGTCATAAAATTTTGGGGCTACATGCAAACCTGCTACAGTGTCCAAAGAGTACCGATGTAGCTGCCATTCGTCCTCGTTAGGTGGCGCCGGTCATCTTCAATTTAACTAATAATTGTTTGTTGCCTTTTCATTTAATGTAATCACCTAGAGCGCTCTAATTTCCACGCACAATGACAGATAATTGTTTGATTTGCACAAGTTTGATTTGCGCTAGTTTTGCTCTCAAGGGTAGCTGCTGACTAGAAGACCGAAAGATCAAATCGCAGTCTCCCTGCGGCTAAAAAAATTTATTATTTTTTTTTTTTTTATTTATTTATTTTTTTATTTGATTTTAGTGTTTGAATTCGTTATGTGTTTTTATTTTTTTTCCCGCAAATAAAAGTATGTTGATTGATTGATTGATTGATAAACGCATCAGGTTTTCTTTTAGTATCACTTTGGACGTCGAATAGATTGCTTAACTCAATTTTCTTAAAGTGGTCAGTTGAATTTTAGCTAGTTTAGGTTTAGGAAGTATTTTATTTATGTGTTAATGCGCTAGTTGCATAGCTAGATTAGGGTTAGAAATGTGTTTGTAATTAGAGTGTATTTAATTCATGTATATTAATTATTTCTTTGTATTCTATTTGAATAAGAATTTAAATTAATGTAGTCTATTTAAATAAGCTATAAATTTTGTTTTAAACGACGCCTATCATTTTTCTGGATCACCAAATAAATCAAGACAAGATCAGGGAAGTGTGTTGGAATCCGTTCAACATTAAATCTTATAATTAGCAACGACATTAAGGTTTAAAACAAAATTTTGAATAATGTCAGTTACGGGTGTAACCACGCGCTCGAAAGCAAAACAACTAAAGAAAGACGCTGACGAGGCTGCACGGGTAGTTGAAGCCGAGGTCGACGCAACAAACCAATCTAGAATCAGCATAAAATCAAAAACAACGTCAAGCTCTTCTAGATTGACTAAAACCAGAAGTCGTCGAACCAACGATTCAGCTACGACCAAAACAAGTTTAAAAAGTGCAAAGCTCAATAAGGCGGTCCTCCTAGCAACGACAACCGATGAACTACAAGTTTGAGAAACCCTGCACTAGAAGAATATTTTGTGAAAAATAGCAAAAAAGACATGATGCTACACCACATATTTTTTAATTACAACAAAACTTTTTTTAAATTTTTAGCAAATAGCTCAATTTATTTTTGCACAGTACAATCACATCATTTTTTTTATCAACAAACTTTCTGGCGTACTAAAATGCAGCCGTTAAGTTAAAAGGATCATTAGATTATTAAAAAAATATCGGAACCGATTCAATGTCAATATTAGTAGTAAACTGTGCGGTTATTTGCTGCCATTGTAAATTATTAAAAAGCTTTTAATCATTTTGCTTTTCCTTTAAAGCAATGGTTCTCAACCTTTTTTTGGTTGCAGACCCCTTTTTAAAAATTGTACAATCTACGGACCCTTAATGTTGCACAATTCACCCTGATTAATAATTTTGAAAAATACCTGTTGAATAATGTGATGACTTTTTTTGTTGGTCTTCACTTTGAGTTGAACGTAAATTTTAAAGCTGCCTTTTTAAAAGTGGTCGACAATTCAAGTTGAAGGCTAAACAGTCATGAAACAAGCAATTTTCTCTAAAAATGTACAAGCCAAAGTAAAGATCTTTTTTTTATCCACAGGCTTTCCAGAAAATAGTTGGCAATTAGAGTTGAAGACCAAAGTAAAAAAATAACACTGGTCTACAAAAAAAATCAAGTTGAAAGTTGTCTATAATTTTTTAGCTGAATTAGGAGTATTTTGCACCACTAAAATCAAAAGTGAGACTCATTTTTCTCAATCAGGTCAGGTTTTTTTTCTACTTTGCTTTTTAAAAATGCCTTATATCTATAAATAAGCTTTGAGGATCTTGGTAGTTGATTTATATAAAACATTTTTCATGCAAGCTAATATGTATCTCATAAAATGTTTTTATTAAATTCACAAAAAATGGAATAAAGAACACACATTAAAAAAGGAAAGACATGTAAGTTACATCATCATTAGGCAAATTTTAAGAAATAAACTTTCGTTTCTTTGACTTTCTTGAGTGAACAGCAGAGGGAATATCTCTCTTCAAAGTCCAGCAGTAATCAGCCATCATGGCTGCATCCCAACGTCCTTGGTACCTGGTTTCCATTTCTTTTATATCCTGATGAAACCTCTCCCCCTGCTCGTCACTCATAGCGCCAAGGTTTTCAGGAAATCGGTCGATATGAGAGAATAGGTAGTGCATTTTTATGCTCATGTTGCATCCTAGGTTTTTGAAAGCATAAAGCATGTTGGTGATAAGTTCTTCATAATTACTGGCTTTGTTGTTACCCAAAAAATTTTTCACAACCAGAACAAAGGCTTTCCATGCTTCCAATTCCAATGTAGTCATTGACTTCTCAAACTCAGGATCTCTGATAAGCTGACGAACTTGAGGACCATCAAAAATGCCAGCTTTCAATTTCTCAATGGATAGTCCTGGAAAAACATGGCACAAGTAAGAGAAGCAACTACCATCCTTGTCCAGGGCTTTGGTGAACTGTTTAATCAAGCCAAGCTTGATGTGCAGTGGTGGCAAGAGTATTTTGTGTCTGTCCACCAGAGGATTGTTGACAATGTTGTTTGATCTACCCGGCACCATTTCATCTCTTGCAGGCCAGTCCTTCTTGATATAGTGCTGGGATCTGTCCCTACTGTCCCACATGCACAAAAAGCAAGGGTACTTGGTAAATCCAGACTGCTGTCCCAGTAGAACATTCACCATTTTAAGGTCAACACATATCTGCCACTCGTGCTGACAGTAAGAGATTTTCTCCAGCACATACTTCACTGAATCATAGATCTCCTTCAGTGAAGTTGAGTGAGCAAGGGGTACTGAAGCAAGCTGGTTGCCATTATGGAGCAGAACACATTTAAATGATCTCTTACAGCTGTCGATAAATAGTCTCCAATCTTGGGGTTCATAATGTGGCACTCCAAGCTTTTGCAGAAGATAAACAATATCTGTGCAGTAAACCAAATCTTTTTCTTCAAAAAAAAAATGAAGGAATTCTTGATGCCTGTTGCGATAAAAGGTGATACGTGTGCCATGAGACAAGAGGCTTTTTTCCTTTAATCTGGATGCCAAGAGCTCAGCTGAAGACTTCGACAAATTAAGATCACGAACAAGATCATTAAGCTCATTTTGGGAAAAAGGATGTGGAGTATCATCGCTAAAATCCGATTCTTCATCCTCTTGGCTCTCTTGAGAAGCGGTAGAATCGTTATCACTATCTTCAGAAAGTATTTCATAGATAGGGACTGGGCATTCATCAGAGTGAGCAACAGGACGACGTGCTGATTCAAGATCGGGATACTTGAGAATTTTCCGGTTCTTTCTATTAATCCCAGTCACATCAATGGCGCAAAAATAGCAGTCTGAGACATGATTTCTTGGCTCTCTCCATACCATGGGTATTCCAAACTTTAGACTGGTCTTCTTACCTTTGCTCCACTGACGCAGACATTCAGTGCATGACTTGCACACCATATGAGGGGCCCAAGATTTGTCCTGGTCACCAACTTTCATACCAAAATAGGCATGATAAGTTTTCTTTATAAAAGTTGTGACTGGATTCCTATAAGGAACGAGTGTGTATTCACCGCAAATATAGCAGAATATGTCAGGCCTATTTCGACAAGATCTTCTAGTTGACTTCATTTTAATCACTAGTAACCTTGAAAGAAATGTAAAAACTACAGCAATACAACCAAGTTAAAGTATGTGAAATCTTCAGCATCTAAAATAGCCTAAAGAAAACCAACGTCATTTTTATTTTTAGATTCAGCACATTAAAATCATCCTAAATTGAATAATAACTGCTATACAATAAGTTGCGTGTTGAACAGTCCTGTCTTATAAGAGAATTCCTAATATAAAAGAATAAACCGTACCTTGACCCAGAAATCAACAAAAATATGCTACAATCAGTGGCCCTACTTTCTACTCAGCGTTTAATTCTTACCAGCTACTTGTACATACTACTTGTTCCATGTACAGCAAATCTGAGTATTGAGTTTACTTAAAGGTTTGTGATGTCATAATCAGTTAAAATACATCACAACAACAGCCTACAATTATAATTATAACGTAACAGTGCATATATAAGAATTTCTAATTTTAAGGTAAAAAAGGTATAAAATAGCAAATATCTCAAAAACCTGACCTGATGAGAAAAAATTAGTATGATTTTCGGAATCAGCACCCCCAAATTAGTCTAAATCAGCTTAGAGACTTTAGACAAAAAAAATTCGTTGTCCAGTGTAATACTTTAATTTGTATAAAAGCAAAAATGCTTCTTGCATTATTTTTTTCTTCAACTTGTATTGGCGACTAATTTCCGAGGATGCAACGCTAAAATATGCATTAAAATTGTGCCTTGTGCCTTTTTTATATATTGGCACGAGCTGCATGTTGATTACCTACAACCAGGAAGGTAAACCTTTTTCATAGAACGGGTCAAAAATTGACAATTTTATCAAAATTACCATAAAGTGGGCCATTGGCTCTATTTTTGGCCAAAATTCAAGATGAACACCAAAGAAAAGGTCTACACGTTCAACCGTCCTAAATTGCCTAAATATTTCCGAAAATGTTTCAAAAATGCCAAAAATTTTAAAACATAAGGTGGGTCATTGAATTTCATTTAGTGGGCCACATTGTGACCCACGAGTCAGTAATTCATCATCTCTGCCCTGCAACCATTGGGCAGACCTTTTGGGGTCCGTAAATCCCCGCTTGGGACCACTGCTTTAAATAATATTATTTACGCTAATAGAAATAAGTCTAAATAAGCATAGTTACATTCTTAATTTTTATATAACAGATCTTCACAAAGGTGATATAATTAACACAAAAACGTTTAGGCTATATAGTTGAAACAATACTGCTGTACAAACTTCATAAAATTTTTATACAATCTTTACAGTTTTACTGGCCATCTCTTCAAAGAATTGCAAATTTTCTGTATTTTCAGGCTTAAACTCTGTGCATACCACATTAGCCCAGCCAAGAAGAGCTTTTGATGCTCGCATATATTTACTTTCAGGATATTTATCATAGTAATATACAACTTTGTTGATTCCTGACTCAATTATCAACTTGGCACACTCATTCCAAGGAAATATTAAAGTGTACATAGTGCAGCCATTTAAAGAGCTACAAGTTTTATTTAAGATAGCATCCATTTCAGCGTGTAAAACATAAGGATATTTTGAGTTTAGCCATTGTTCTTCCGTTGGTTCTTTTCCAGTATCGCTGTTCCATGGAATAGTCACTTCTCTTCCTGGCGCTCTATTGTGTCCTAATCCAACAACTTCTCCATTTTCGTTTACAATGCAAGCTCCTACTTTTGTGTTCGGGTCTTCACTCTTCAAAGCAAATTGAAAAGCCTTATTCATGAAATAATTAACTGAACCAGGAATAGGATTGAATGTCATAGTTAAGTTTTCTTGACACTGTTGAAGTCAATTTCTGTATATTAGAAAAATATTATCAATGATGAGTTATTTTCATTGTAGTCTAAATAACTGACATGTTTGAATCAAAAATTCATATTTATATAGTAGTAAAAAAAATTAACATCTACAGCCATCTTGTGAGAAATAGGCGAGTAATAAAATAGAAAAGAGACTGAGAGTTTGCAAACAAGAACTGCTTTTGTGTTTTTACAAAATTAACTTTATAAGATCAGTACTAATTTAAACAAAGCACTTTAGAATTCTTTTGATACACAACCAGAGAAACTAAATAAATATGCACCTGTACTTAAAAATAAACGTTCAAATTTTTCCAATTGTTAAAATTATAATTTTAATAACTTTCAAAAAGAGACGATATGTTTTTTTTTGTAAAGCTTGAGAAGCTGTTAAAAAGATTTAAAAACTTTTAGAAAATGCGATCTTGCTTCTTGCACGAAAATTTTAAACTTAGCTTGATTATTAGATCTGACGAAATTTTTCCAAAAAATTGTTTATTATGGTGAAAGTACTTACACTATTAAAATAACAATACGGTTGAAAACTAATCTAAATGACTTGTAAACTAACCTAAGGTCAAGACAAAATATTTTTTATTGTGTTAGCAATATCTGCTCTTGATAGAATTGAAAATTTTGCAAAGTTCGCCGCACAATCAAGAATTATTTTTTACACAATCAAGAATTAATTTTTATAGAAATATAAACTATTTATACAATAATTTGATTAAACACTTTTTAAAATATACTCATATAGCTAATTTATATTTGTTTTATTATAACACGCCTTTACTGCCTGATTCATCCTTTTTAAGGCATTATCACACAGTCTTGCTCTATAAAAACCAAAATGGTGTTTAGACTAAAAGGAAAAGAATACAAATATTTCTCAAATATTTTACATATTTTTTGAACATCTTCAGTAATGTCTTCAATATTCATATTCATTGTAAAGTTGCCTACAATCCCAAACACTTTATTTATACTGTCATTGGCTGCAATTTTTTCAACAATTCCTGCATCAGTTTATCAATAATGGAAATAAATGTCTTACTTCGAAATGATTCCTTAAGAGCTAAATCTGGTGATGTGTTCCATCGTGCTTTTTCTTTCTTTTACGAGATGCAGCAGCTTTGTAGTCATGGTTATGTGTCTTACTGATTCTTTTTTCTTTGTAGACATCGAAGTTTTCCCTTCCTGTTTGCATTGCCGTTTGTCATATTTCAAGAGTCCAACTGCTGTTGAAATATCAATATCTAAATTTTGCAGATACGTGCTACATCTATTAAAAGCTTATAGTACATCGTTCCACATTTGACATAATTTGTCAGTTTTCAGAACATGGAAAGAGCTATTTAGACCTCTTGCCATTTTTCTCATGTCTGGTTTTTTATGGTTATTATTCTAAATATTTTTAAGAGTATCGCTTATATTCTCATAGCTATGAAAAAGTGCACGAAATGCTTCTGCATTAGCACTCCATCGTGATTTTGGAAAAAGGCAACCTTTTTTAAGTGAATCTTTTGAAATTTTCTACACTATGCGTTGATGTAAAGAAAAAGTTGTGTATTTCTTGAGTTAAGCTAAAGAAAGACAAGGCTTTAATACAGCAATCAATAGCAGATTGACCCACGATGTTTAATGAGTGAGCAGCACAAGCAATATAATCTGCCAATTTATTTTTTATTTTGATGTGAGCTTGCATTCCTGAGTATTTCGCACTCACATTGCTTGCGTTATAATAGCTTTGACTCTTGCAAAATCCAATATTCACTTCATGCTGTTCCAAAAAGTTTGTTAGATGCAATAAAAGCTGTTTGTCTGTATGACTGTATATACTGTATTTAAAAAGGTAAAAAAACGTTTAACGGAATCTTCTAGAAAAACATACCAATCTATTATTGTAAGCTGGTTTACATGTGAAAGATCTGGCATTGAGTCCATAGACACTGAATAGTATCGAACAGCTTTTATTTCATCAATTATAACATCAAGAGTCTTTTCTACTAATAATACAATTAATCCTCAGATATGGTTTTTGATAAATAGCATGTATGACCTTTACCCTGATTTTTGTATTTTTGTGTATGTTGAGAAAAAAAGGAATTAAACTTCGCTATTAATTCAAAAATACTCAAATAATTAATTTCCATTATTTTTAGATCCAACTTTCTTGTCAGATCCACGAAAAGTAAGATTTCTTTCTGAAATAAAAATAATTGTTTCCATCACCCATTCTAGAACTTTTTCCAATAATCTCAAGTTTCTAAAAACTATGATCTTAATTGAACATCAGTTCTTTGACATAAATTTTTTTAATAAAATATTTCTACAACAGTGATACAGTAGAACTTGCCTAAGTTGCCACATATTGCTTGGTCCCGGCTGAGAGCCTATGTTTTCTGTGTTATCAAGTTTAGCTAAGTTGTCTTCGCCTAACTTGTCAATTTGCCTTATTTGCGTTTTTGCTCACCAGGAGCAGAAAATGTTTTATAAGTTGTCAGACCTATAAAAACTTTGCCAGCGTAATTATATTCCAAGCTTTTATTCTGTTTCCGCAACTCAACAGTTGTTTTGCCTATCTGTCTGCAATTCTTATTTACATAATACAACCCCACTTGGCATCACAAACTTCCTACAGCATATAACCCCATTATTTTATCATTTTAAATAGTTTTTATCAGTTTTAGTTTAGTTCAGTCAGCCATATTACTATTATGTGAAGCAGCATAACTGTGACAATTACAAAAGCTATCAGCTTATATGAAATATATGAAAAAAATCCAAAAAATGCTTTTTGTTTGTGTTCTTTATTTCTCAAACGTTTAGCTTTTGCAGAAACAAAGTTATCTTAACCCGTTTCATTCCATAATCCCCAAATGGGGATCACTTTCCGAAGGTGATTTTCGACTGAAAGCTATCTTGTGTCTGATGAAAACTTGTGCTTAAAATGCAGTATTTGACTCAAAATTATGTGTACAGGCAAGAATTGTATGCTAACGATATTATTTAGTTTGTTTTTTATAAGTTGTTTATTAGCGAAATGACGTCATGCTTTCATTGCAGACATTATTAGTAGCCATAGCAACAATAGTTAGTTTTGTGAACTGAAAGTCACCCATTACCTGTCAAAGAACCTCTATTTAAGGTAAGAATACTTATTTTGTGCGAATGATATTTCATGCAGTTGCTATAGTAACAAATGTAAACAACGTCCCATTTGGGGATCATGGAATGTACCATATACAATGTATTGTATTTTTCAGATGTCAAAACAACTTTTCTCCGTTAACGATGCGCTGGAGTATATTGAGGAACTTGATGTCCAATTGCTGGAAGATGTGGATACGATCGATGTGGTTGAACTTCCTCCTGAAAAAGTTGATTCTGTCAGCGATGAAGAAGAGTTTGCTGATGAGGAGGAGCTGGGGTTTGGTGAAAGCCAAGTTGTGTCTGTTCCAGGGTTTGTTGAAGTTTCATGCAATGCTCTTGACCTAGTACCAACTGCTTCAGAAGACTCACCAACTGCTCAAGAAAACACCCTGCAGAATATTGTTGACGGAGCTGAGTCAGGTGTTGTTGATCCTACTGAACAGCAACTTTCCAAAAAGAGGAAAACGAGTGTTTCTGCAAAGCAGAGGAGCAAAAATGCCACAACTCAAGTAGCTTGGAATGTAACCAAGAATAAACCAGACTGCTCTATCACAAGCAACGTGTACGATCCGTCTCCAGCTCGAGAAAATTTGATAGCTCTTCATGGTGATAAAACTAAATTTGAGATATTCTCTCTGATGACAAAAGGAGTTTATGACATAATGGCAGAACAAAGTCTGACATACGCTCAACAAAACAACTACTTGGACTTCAATTGCAGTGTGGAAGACTATATGGCCTTCACGGGAATTTTGATGCTATCGGGCCATCGTAGGCAGCCAAGGCAAGAATTATATTGGAGCTTAGACCCCAACTTTGAGTGCCCATTAGTAAGAGAAGCTATGCCCAAAAAGAGATTCATGGCATTGAAGCAACATCTTCATTTCAATGACAACTCCAAAATTCCAGAAAATTGCACTGACAGATGCTACAAAATACGTACGTTGATTTCTTGTCTCAACAAAAATTTCATGCAGTGTGGTTACTTACACTCTGATTACTCCATAGATGAAAAAATTGTTGGATATTATGGCCGCCACCCAATAAAGCAGTTTATTCGAGGTAAACCAATTCGCTTTGGCTTCAAGGAATGGGCCTTATGTAGCAGCAGTGGCTATACCTACAAGTTTTCCGTCTATCAGGGTGCGTCTTCAACTCCCAGAGAACACCCCCTCGGCTGCCATGTAGTGCTTGATCTTCTGCGTGATGCGCCTGTTGGGATAGCTGTCTACTTTCATAACTTCTTCACATCAATCTCCCTCATGAAAGAGCTTACCAACAAACAGTTTAGAGCTACTGGCACAATCCGACTGAACCGAGTTCCAAATCGCCCGTTTGGGGAAAAGAAGGAGTTGATGAAGAAACCTCGTGGTTTTATGGCGGCCGCTACTGACGAAAACACTGGTGTTGCTATTTGTTCGTGGAAGGACAACAACATTGTGACGGTTGCATCCAATGTGCATGGAGTTGAGCCATTGAAACCTGCTCAGAGAGGAGCAAGGTCTGTGATGATGCCAGATTGCATAGCAAAGTACAATGAGGGTATGCTTGGGGTGGACTTGGCTGATTGGAAGACCCAGAAGTATCGTGTAGGGATCAAAAGCAAAAAGTGGTATTTTTCAATATGTACGCATGCTTTGGATGTTGCTCTCGTCAATGCTCACACCATTTACAACCTAATGCGTGAAAGGCATGAGCAAGTTGATTTACTCAATTTTCGAGCAGAAGTAACTTTGTCCCTCCTAAAAATGGATACTCCGTCCAAGCCGGCTGGAAGAGGGCGCAAAGTTGTGCATTTACCTCAACGGGTCCTGATGCTTGCAGGAGAGCATCATATCGAAAGAACACCGGGAGGAAAGCAAAGGAAATGCAGAGTTTGCAAAGCAAATGCGCGGAAGCAATGCCCCACCTGCAATGCCGGATTTCATGTAGATTGCTTCAATGCATTCCACAAGCAATCTTAGCTTTGTATCGACTATTCACTAACACTGTTACTTTTCGACAAGTGTATTTTCAAAATGTATTTTCATTCAAATCTCAAAACCAAAGTTTTTGAAAACAAAACACGTCTAACCGTGCCTTCAAAGTTTATTTGCTTTTACCTCATCTTCAGTGCTCTATTTTGTTCTGGAAAAACTAAATGTCTTCACGTACTCTAACAAAATCTGGTGAAAATATAATACTTGGTTCTTTCCCATTTCGGGGCAGCAATTTAGCGACGCGCCGAAAATTGCGTTTTTTCATGGCTCATTGCTTCGCAACTCGCAAAAAAAAACGCAATTTTCGGCGCGTCGCTAAATTGCTGCCCCGAAATGGGAAAGAACCATATTATGTATCCTTAGTGGTTGGTCTATTTAGCTCATTATGCCAGTTATTTCAGAAAACCGTATTATTTTTCAGAAGTAAAACGTTCATTTACGAATATTAGTAGAAACTCGTTATTGTCATCGCCATGGCTTCATATCTTCTACATGTTTGAATTTGCTAGCAGCACATTCCATGATCCCCATTTGGGACCTACATGGAAAACACCTTTTGGGTGACAGCATTAATTTTTCCTTTTCAATACATCTTAATTAGTGTAAGAGAGACAGAAAAAGGCGATTAAATCATAAAAAATATTACTGCGTCTTAATTCGGAATGTAACGGGTTAAGTTTATTTAGACCTATGCATATTTGAACTGTTGTTTGCCTAAGTCGCCAGTTTGCCTAAGTCGCCACTTTTTATGTTCCCGTAGAAGTGGCAAGTTGGGCAAATTCTACTGTACGTGTATGTTAAATGCTTTTTGTATGTTGACCGTAATAAGTAGTTTTTTTTCAGTTATTGAAACCTGTACAAAATTGCCCTGATTCTTATCAGCAAACAAATAATAATAGAAACAATAAATCTTGTGTATAGTGGGAATACAAAAGCCATTCTCTTTTATCAATATCCTTATTTGGCTTTTCATACTCAAACATTGCTTTTGTAAGATAACGACTTTATTGTGAATACTGACATTTTGTAATCAGACTCCCGATTCTGGCATTGCGTAAGGCTTGTTTTACACATGTAGGATAAAAATCTCCCGTTCGTAAAATACATTCCTACTGCCTCGGTCACACGTAGGTGTGTTTTTTGTCAGCATGTTCAGCATCACTTTTTATATTTTCAGTAATTATTTCCGATGTAAGTGGATCGTTATTTAATACATCATCATCTTATTTTTGGCCCTCAGTTAGCTGTCCCGATTCAGTGTCTTAGATAGAAGTAATCACTGCATCGGCTGTATTTAGAGCTACTAAATCTGCATCAGAAAACTTTAAGTCTGGTTGTTTTGACGAAAAGTAGGTAAAAAGCGTTAAAGGTTGCTTTAGCAGAGCTTCATTTCTTTTCTTTTTTCCATCAGCAGCTTTTAATTTTTCCCAGTCATTTTTTTTCTTGAACATGCGAAAGTTAAATCTAATTTGCTCAGTAACGTCAGTAAAATGATTACCGATTGTGTTTTGTCAATGCTGTTTGGTAAATATCACCAATACTATAAATACCAAGCCTAAACCTTCTTCACTGCTAAAAACTGTTTCGATAATTCTCTGCAAGGAAAGTTTTTTAATTTCTTTTGTTTTCAAATTTAAAATTGCACAACCCTTGTGTAAATACGCGCACAGCCACTATCGTAAGAGTTAAAGTAATTCTATCTCATCATTTGCATTCATTGTTATGCAAATAAAAACGTAATTTACCAGAGACAGCGTTTACACAGTCTCGCCGCAAAGTTGCCGCAATAAAATAAAATCTGGTTGTTTTTATACCAGTATATTTTATAAATATAATCGTGTAGTAAATAGTATAACAAAAACAAAACTTCAATGGGAGCGCAAAATATGAAAAAACAACAAATGTTAATTTAGAGCAATTTTATTTTATTTAAAACTACAAAGCATTTTTAAATAATACAGAGTATCAAAATAAAGTAATTTATAAATTGATACATGAATTAATTTCTTACATAGCTGTAAAATGTATTATGAATGATAGATACCAAAGTTTACAAGCAATGTCGATGAGCAATAATTGCCCTGATTTAGTTTCGCTAAAAAAAACTGAGCTGTGTATTTTATCAGCGCAAGTGCTGTGATAATAATAAAAATAATTTTGAAAATTTTTTTTAGCAAATGCAGATGCTTAAGACCAAAAATTTGAGGTTATGATAACTTCATTCGCATTGACTTTAAAGTAAACCACATGCCAAAATACTTACTTTCTCAATACATTTTTGTTTATTGTTCAGTTAAAAGTTTTAAATTTTTCTATGACATTGGCACAAGCACTAACCTTAATAAAATTTTTTCAAGCTTTTTATAAATGCAACGACAAGCCATGAAGCTGTTTTACAATAATAGTAGGCTATATATTGATTGCATAACCAAAATTTTTTCCTAAATTTGGTCGCAAATTCTTAACTACCCGCAGTGCAAAAAAGTTTCTTTATTGATTTTTGAGAAAAATTTAACCAGTTGTTTGAAAATGGAAAGGTTTAATGGTCCTACTATCGTGCAGTCATTGTTTTAATTAAAGATGTTCAAATGCTTCTCATTCTTATGAGATATTAAAACACACTGGCATACATTGTTTACGCTATGGCCATATTGTTTTATCTTTGAGCAATTGATTACTTGACTGTGTTTTGTACAGTGGTTGCACAAATTAGAATTGACTTAATTGACCTGTATTTAAGTATAAGACATGGCTGGGCAAAGTTTTCAATAAAAGAGACACAAATCCTGCTTGAGGTGTTAATGCAAATACAGTAAACAAAGCAAGTTTTAATCAAACAATTAAGACAAATACAACGTTAAACAATTTATAATTTTTCCGAGATTTTTTCAGGATTAGATCTACTGTGGATTTCCACTTTATTACCTAGCTTTTGAAAATCTGGGCAATATGAAGTCACGGTTGCCAATTTGGCTTTTTTGACGCCAAATTTGAGAAATCTGGCTTTTTTCCAGTATGGTTGGCATCAAAAATTTTGTTTGGCATTTTGGCCTTTTTTCTTTATGGCTTCCGGTTGCAAAGGAGTCATGATTTTGGGAGAAAAATTGAGAGATTGTAGACAGATTTTAAGTGAAATTTTTTTCATAGAGAGAACACTTGTTTTAGCGACAAAAGTTACATTTTGTTTAGCTTAATTTTAGTAATTTTGGCTGCTTTTTCACCTTAATTGCCTTGTTTTCAAATTCTGCTTCTGGCAATCCTACACGAAGTCAAAGCGGTGTGAATTAATTCTCTCAAATCTTCATTTGTTAGACTTGAACGATATAATAATTTTTAAAATTTCATTACAGAGAAGCGAATCTAAGAGAAGCGAGCACTATCTTTGTTTCTTTTATTCTAAAGTTATTAACGTGTCTCGGCGAGCAAGAAATAAATGAAAAAAAGATAGCGCTCGTTTTGCTCAAATTTTCGCTGCAGTGTAAATACTCCTCAACAACAAACAAAAAAATGCTTTATTTTCACGCTATAATCCGACTTAGCACCTAATAAGAAATCTTCGTTTCACCAAAATTCAACTCTAAATTACGTACATTTGTACATTGTTCGATTTCGTTATATTATTGTTTAAGGCCCATTTCCGCTACGAGCGTGGAAAAGAGCATTCTTTGTTTGTTTTATTGATTTTTTTTTGCGCTCGCTTCAATCGAAGATCAATAAAAGAAACAAAGAATGCTCTTTTTCACGCTCGTAATGCAAACGGGCCTTTAGTTAGAAGAACCGCAAACAAAAAGTCGGTTAGCAAATTGCGGCTCGCGAGCCGCAATTTGTCGACCGTTGGTATAAGACTGGATCTTTACACCATGAATTAAAGATTGGTGGGAAAAAGCCAATTAGTTAGGAGGTGGTTCATGAAAAGCCTAGTCGCATAATTTGATAAATTAAAGCCAAAAAGAGAGTTTAAAAAATAGATTTATAGGAAACCTCACAAAATAAATTCGACAATAGTATGCTTTGCCCAAATAAACAAATTAAATTAATGCATACAAACTAACATTAAAACAAAGATTTGCAATACACAAAATTATATAGTTGTTCATTTATTACACCTTAGGAGGTGAATAATTCGTCATATCAAACTGGACTTAATTGAACAAAAACTAAATAGTTCTGTGGCATTGGATTAGATAATACAGAAATACATGCTTGTCGTTTCCTATCAGTAATATCCTTAATATTTTATTAGAAAATTTACAAGAACAAGAAAGTAGAAAAGTTATATTGATGGCAAACACAATCAACAAGTTGCAGTTTAATATCTCCTTTCGCCATTCTGTTGTCTCCTCAGGAAAGAAACAGCAGCTTTGAATTACTGTAGATCTATAATCATATCTATATACAAACTAAAATATTAAATAAAAATTTTAATCAAAGAGCAATGTTTTAGGATTTTCAATAGCAGATCTGGGTAATTGCCCTATGGTTGCCTAACTTTATCATTTTTAACGTCGTCTTGCAAGTCAGAGGATAAATAAAGATGATAAATACGTAAATGAATAAATAAAAGTTACTTCTAATGATATGTTTGCAAAATGAAAAAAATCTTCTTAAGCTAATGGTTATGCTTTGCGAAAGCAATCTGGAAAGACACAGCAATTGCCCACCTACCCTCTTGCTTTCGGCGCCCCTGGGTAGAGGTAAGTATGGTTGAAAAATAAAAAGATTTGAAAATATCATCATGTAGGCTACAAAAGTATCTTTACAAGCTTTTTTATATTTAAGTACTTCTAAAGCTATTTATTTATTTCCAATTTTTGGGGGTACTAAAATATTTTATCCCGTTGGTTCGGCTTCTGGGTGCATCAAAGCTATATAAAATGGTAAATACACTTGCATATAATTTAAAAATTATTTTAAAATTGTTTTTTTTTATAAAGACATTATAGTACAGTAAAATATTGATAATACTTTGAAAAAAGCAGTATTAAGGGTGGTATATATGGACGGGTTTTTTGCGAGTAAAGTAAAAATAGTAATTTTATTCTTTTTTATTATAATTACATAAAATTTTGAGGATCTCATTTTCATTTTCAAAAATTTTTAATTTTAAGCCCCACCTCCTAATTTAATTATTATAAACTACACATATGATTTTATGACGTCATAATTAAAATCAAGGGACACATATTCAAATGTCTCTGTCAAAGAGTTGATATTTAAGGTTATTTACAAAATCATTGTGTTTTTGTTTGTGAGTGCCGACTACACTGTAAAATATTGTTTAATTTTATTCAAGATTTAAATAATTGTAATTGGGGAACCAAACAAAATTATAATATCAATGTCCAATTTTTAAAAACTAGAATCGGACTCGATTCCACTCCTAAAATCTTTAAGCAGACTCGGACGAGACTTTATTTAAAAAAATGACTCGAATTAATAAGTTCAAAATATTATAACAAACTTTATGTACAAAAGTAAATTGAATCCATCTCATTATCTATTCATCTCTTCTCCTGATCCTTTTTTTTTTTTTTTTTTTTTTAATTATTTCGAACTGAGTTTGCTCCATCCACAATTTCTTCGTTTAACTACAGCTATTTTGCTTGCGTTTTGATAAATTCTTTATTTGAAGTCTTTATGGATTTAAAGATCTCCCTGATCAGTTTAAACATTAACTGGCTACCTTGAATATTATATTCATATAGGTATACGGTATTTTTTGTCGTGACGTTTTCAACCGAAAGAGAAACTTTATCGGTACTTGATCTTGAACGAAGTTTATATCTACCAAGAGTGTACCTAAAAGGAGACAGTATGTTAGGCGCAGATCAAACGAAAGGTATCATCTAAGTTAATTAAAAAGTTGATTTTGCTTCTTTAAAAACCTTAATAATAAAATAATTAATAATTAACAATGGAAATTCTATAAGTTTAAAGAGAACTTAATGGAAATCCAAATGGTTAATTTTCCATAAATTTTCCATTTATTTCCTACAAACACACCCCTCTCGTTTTATAAGACAACCAACGATTTGGGCATGATTAACGCATTGGCCATGATAGCCCTTGCGGTGTGTTTACAGTGTGGGCAACAGGTTCAAACTTGTATAACTTCAGTGCCAAAATCGTGCACACATCGTGCGTCTGGAAAGTTTAACGTGAGCTTATATGGCGCACATAGCAACCAACGTGTTAAATTATAAAATTTTCCTATTTAGAACGTCCAGATTATTGAGCAAATAAAACTAAGATTTGAAGTGAAGACTTTTTTTAGTTTTCACTAGTTTTTAAGACAAAATGTCTGACATTTTTTATCATTTGTTTTTGTCATCATGAAATGGCATCCATCCAGAACATAAGAATCCTTATACTAAAACTAACTGTAGCTTTCATCTTCTCGGTCAAAATTAATTTATCGCGATAAAATAATGGTCACAGTTTGTATTTTTTAGCAGTAGTATACAAAATATTTATAGAATATCAATAGATCATAATATCAAACCAATATATCCTAATATCAATAGATCAATATCCTAATATCAAATCCTAATATAAAAATATCAATAGATTCTAATATCTTTATAGTAATATTAATAGAATATTAAATAAATTAATTCAACAATTGACTTAAATAAAGAGCAAAAAAGTGGTTTTAGATGAAACACTTAAATAGAGCAATTAACACTTCATTTCTTTCAAACCTGTTCTATTGAAAAATCTGTAGACAGCATCTATTGAAAAATAGAGAAAGCACTAAGAACTATGAGGGCACTAAGTTCTTAATTCTAACAATTGCACGTTTACAGTTTCAACTGCGACTTTTGAAGGCAACTTATATAAAGATCAGGCAGCCTTCTATGTGCAAGCAAAAAGAGTTGTTCGTATTCTCTCTGCAACTATTTAAGAGATTGCAAAATGCAGACTTGCCAAATGTTGCAAACCAAATTTGCAAGCCAAACTGCAGCTGCAAAAATAGTTTACCCGTTCCCATATTTTATTTTTTGCATAAGATCAATATTTATTTGAAAACTCACCAGTGTAGACCGGCGATGTAGGATGGTTTATTTGACAACTTGAAGTATCGATAGAAAAAACCCAGCTTGTCAATATCGCGTCACCCAGCTTGTCAACAAGACAGACAGTCGTAAACAATATAAATTATAGAAAGAAACGCAGAGTGAGTGAGTTTGAAGCGTACTTTTGCTCCTAATCCAAAGTTAAATAAAGTAATTGAAACATCAAGCAAACTACTGTTCAAATTTTTCAAACTCTCAAACTATATCTATACTCATAATTCACAATTTAAAAATATATTTATGATTCTATTTAAACTTTATGATTTTATATATACTCTACAAAATTGAAATTTAAAAAATACATCGTCCGTAAATTTTGTTACTCGATAAAAACACTCTTATTCCTATTTTTTGTAAATTGTGAACTCTTATCTTCTGTAAATATAAATTGGATTTATGAACTCTTTTATAAGTCAATTGTTCATGCATTGCGCAAAAAACTGTGTTCCGAGATGGAGTATTGAACTCCCATTTGACAATGTGTTAGTTTTTCAATGTACTGAGCTGCAATGACTTACTGTCTCAGTAGAGCTTATTGTTTTTTTCTGATCTTAAGGGAAAATTACTGGAAAACAACCGGGCAAAAAAGTGACGTTATCATACTACGAGTAATATACATTAAGAATAGTAATATACATTAAGAATAGCAATAGTACCTTACAGCAGGACGTAAGTATTGATTCCAAAAATGACAATGAAAAAGTAATTGGATTATTACTTTTAAGTTGTTTAATGTTAATCTGTGCTGTTTATTATTTTTTTGTTCAGTTTTACTTCTTCAAAAGTTTAAACCGAACAAAAGAAGGAAAAGTTAAATAAGCAGTGAAACAAAAACTCGAAGCCAATTTAAACATCAGAGTCTCATTCACACACGGCACCAACTAGAGAGATAAAATTGGATTTTTTTACCTGTTTAGATCATTTTTTTCTTTTAATTTTTTCTATATGACATAACGTTAAAAATGAGCACGGCAAAGGGTTGCTATCATCAAAATACAATGTAGAGTTTTCGCGATTGATGAGAACCAAAATAAGAGTCCCAAATAATTTTTATAAAGTTGACTCAAAACTAAGGGACAACGTCAGCTTTTTTATAGCCCTGGCTGAACCCGGAAAAGGTTTCCAAGAGTGGGATCTGGCTAAAGTTTTGTAGAACATAAAAATTTAATCCTGAACAAACCGATTAATTTGCCTATAAACACGACCATAGCGTTTTATTTCTATAAAATGTATATAGAAGTGTCCAACAATACTTTTCGGTCTTGAATTTGAAGTAAAAATTTTTTCTCTTGCAAAATTTATCAAAATATTTTTGCAAAATGTATTTTGCTGTACTAATGAAGCTCGAGTTTATAATGGTTGGCAAACAAATCATATGGTTAAATTGTTAAAACCAAACGATTTATTGTATTGTATATAGCAATGTTTTATTGTCTTAAATAGGAAAAAGCAATAAACAATAGTTTTTTTTTTCTTTTTAAACGATTAAATCCAGACTGTTAGCCAACAATTAAAAACAAATCACTTGGTATCAAGCAAAACACGGTCCCTTGTCATTTTCTAAGACAGTGTTGTCAGATTGGGTTAAAGATAGCAAATTAGGCTCCTTTGTAACGCTCTTGCTAACGGAATTTGTGATTTGCGATTTGCAGCTTTTGGGGCTACTTTTAAAATCTAGGCGGCTCCCTTTTGTTTCGTTAAGCTTTTTTTTGAATTTAAGAATTTGACAGAAATATGCAAATTTGCTATTTTTTTCTAGAAACACAATTTTTTATTATTATTAAATATTACTAGTTTAAAATTTACAACCAATTTGAAAAAGGCAAGAACCTGATATGACTGATATGACTGATACATTGACGGGAAGCATTGTCCGTGAAAGAGTTTGATGGCTCGGACGATATTTTTACTTAGTCGCTTGGCTAGAGCAAGGGTTCTTCAACATACCTCCTCTTCCTTTTTATTATGTTTTTGTTATTAAATTATTACTGTACAATTTACTAGTTTATGAAAAAAAACAACGTTTTCAAATCAAAACCTCTAAAAATTTAAAACGAGTTTACATAAATTGAAAATAATGCGATTTAATGTGAGAAATTTAGGAGTGCAAATTAAAAAAATGATTTTATCGATGAAACTTTAGATAATCAGAATTTTCCTGGTATCAATTTGCTTGTGGAATTTTAACCAGCTCTTTTGCAGATATTCCATGTGCTCCGATTTTCTTCCTTTTCCGGAATAAAATTCTTCAACTTGACTCGACCTCGTTTCAAAATAATTTTTGAAGCTTACATAAACAAATTTTTATTAAACTTGACCGAACAATATACAATTTCTTTAACGCCTGATTTAACAATCAACTTGGCACTCTCATTGTATGAAAATTTCAAAGTGTATATAATACAATCTTTTAATAATAGATTCGTTTCACCATTGTTCAATATAGCATCATTCAATTCAGCATTTTTATGTATTTCGACAATTTGATCGGTTTTACAATAAAAATTTTTCCATTATAAAATTTGCGTTTGTTTAGTATGTCTTTTCAATTAAAAAAAGTTTTTCTTGAAATTTTGCATTGCTTTCCAAAAAATTTTCCAGCGCCTATGATTGCAGCACCTTTTCGTTTTTTTTTTTTTGCCGGCCGCCACTGCTCGTAAACGTATAAAACCAAGTACCCTTCAGTGTATTTTAACCAATTAACATATCTGAATAGTCCAGTTTAAGTCCATTTGGTGTAGTGCTAGAACATGTGGTAGCGTATGTATATGTAAACAAAAAATGAAAATTAAAACTTTTCAAGTAATTGCAATGTACTTTTTACCGCTTTGTTCCGCTTTCTTTATGCTGCGTCAGAAAGCCAAGCTGCACAGCAATTCAGAGTAGAAATATATCTTCCAGCCAGTTTATTGCAAAAGCAGTGTGGGAACGACGTTTAAACGCCTTTTCACACCATTACACATATGAATAAACCTAAATATTTTGTTTTTGCTTGTAATTTTGCATAAATTGTTAGGTGGTATAGTGACTAACAATATTGTTAGTCGGTGGTGAATATACAATTTGGAAGCCTGAGGCAAAATCCTAATCACAGGCCCCAAGAAATATTGTAGCAAGAATTTGACAACAATTTCTGCAATACAATCTTGAAATTATCGAATGTTTAAAAAATTTGATCCAGATACAACATGGTTGGGGAACTCAGGCCGCGGGCTGCATTTGGCCCGGGAGAGTTGTCAATGCGGCCCGCGATTGATTGGATGAAAGTGAAGCCAGTAGTTTTGCGTGACGAAAATCGAAAAATCAGAGCCAGGTTCTAAGCCACGACACTTTCGTTTAGAGATCACTTTGTTTTGGAAATGTTGTAGCAAGAATTTGACAATGATTTTTAAAACACAATCTTAAAATTATTGAATGTTTAAAAAAATTCGGTGCAGGTATAGCAGAGGTTATGTCGTGAGGAGAGACCAAGAGAATGTAGGAAGAAGGGTGATGGAAATGAAGTTACCGGGAAAGAGGAAAAAAGAATGGTCAAAGAGAAGATTAAAATTATGTTTTCCTAAATAAATGCAAAGTAGGAACAAATTTAGCTTCCTTAATTTTTTTTAAAGAAATCTTCAATCAACAAATTTTTAAAGAGCATAAATAAATTATATAGAAAGATACAGTGAAACATATAGTCTTAATGCTATGGATTATTTTCTTAGCTTAAAATATGCTTTTTTGTACAGTAAACAATTTTTAAACAAAACTTGTCTATTTTATATTAAAATTTTATTTAAAAATATTTCATTTATTTCCAAAACATGAAAGTCTGGCAAGTTGATCACATTAAAAACGTCATAAAAATACTAACTATAGGTTAAAACATCTGGAATAGCTGTTGTAATAAAAAGACTAGCCTATAATAAATTAAAACTGTGCACTTTACTTCTATGAGGTACTTTGGAAACTATTGGTAAAACAAGGCATTAGTAAATATGATATCACAAATATTTAATTATTATATTGGTTTTGCATGTGATTTTGTAACGTTATAATTACCATTATTGGACACATGTCCAAATATCTCTGTCAAAGAGTTGACATCTAATGTTATTTACAAAATCATTGTGTTTTTGTTCCTGATTATTGCTCAGATGTATCGATTACACTGTAAAACAATGTTTAATTCTATTCAAGATTTAAGTATTCATCATTGGCAACCCAAACAGAGTTATAATACCGGAGTCCAATTTTTAAAAACTAAAATAGTATTCGAGTCACATGACCTTTTCAACCCTATGCAAAATTTATCGCTACTTGATTGTGAACAAAGTTTATATCTACAAAGAGTGTGCGTGATCATTTTTCACACTGTTCTTCTTATGTTTCTTTTTTTAATTAATTTTTTATTCTTTAAACAATTTCTTATCTTATTGTAAATTATGTTGCGGCAGGTTGTCGAAGCCAATTGCTCAAAACGGAAAAAGTAAAGTACTGCGATGGTAAATTCGAAACTTTAAAAATTTCAAGGAAAAAGTTAATATAACTTTGCATAAAAGCTATTTTTTTCTAATTTTATTGCTAGTACGAACATTGAGCTAATACGCTTTAAAGTTAAATATTTGCTTATTTCGCAATACTTGTATTGCACACCTACACAGAATGTTTGAATAAACAAAGCTTGTTAAACTATTGTTTAATTAAATAACTTCACAAGAACTGCCATCAACTAAGAGAAAAATTTTTGTATGATTTTTGTTGAATAAAATAATACAGTTCTTTAATTTATATTTCTTTTGCTTGTTTTAAGACTTCAATGCATTGCTTCTTAAGTTTCATCAAGCTAAGTAAACAAATAATGCTGCTATTCAATCCAATTTAATTTTTAGGTTTTTTTCTTAAAACATTATATTTTTTATGACTAACCTAGAGTGCTGTTAGTTTAATTTTTAAACAGTTGGCAGTTTCTTTTCATTGAGGCAAAAACTGTTTGTATTCTATTTTTGCTTTATCAAATATTATCTTAGATGCATCTGTGATTTTTTCTTATTTTTAGTAGAAAATTTGTTAATGTAATAAACTAACTGTTTGATGCCGAACTCAACTATTAGCTTTACACATTTATCATAAGGCAAAACTAAAGAATGCATTGTAAAATTGTGTAACGATTCACAATATTTGTTTAAAATTACATCCTTTTTTTTGATTGCAGAACATTTGAATGAAGCCATTCGCGACTTTTATCTTTTTTAAATAAAATTTATTAATCCAGATAGAATAATATTTTTACCTTGTAGTTTTTTTTTGCCGTGGTCTCCAAAATATGATAGAGTCTTAGTTTGGAAACCACTGCAAAATAAATATGATATGGTCATGCTAAAATTTTGTAGAACATAAAGATTTAATTCAAAACAAAACCGATTTATTACCTAATAACCACGATGATAACGTTTTATTTCGAAAAAATGAGAATTGAAGTCTTAAGTAGTATTTTTCGACATTAAGTTTGAACTGGAAATTTTTGTCTTTACGTAACTTATTTGTCTAAATGTACTTTATTACCTTCAAATTACGTCTTACTGTATTGACAGAGCTCGAGTCAATAAAAGTTGGCAAACAATTCTTATAGTTAAATTGTCAAAATTATACGATTTATTCTATATAACAACGTTTTATTGTCTTGAATAGGAAAATGAACTTCCTCAAGGAATAAATCTTTTTTCTGTTTAAACAATTAAGTCACAAACTGTTGGCCAACAATCATACAAAATCACTTAGTATCAAACAAAACACGGTATTTTGTCATTCCCTGAGACAGTGTTGCCAGATTAGGTGAAAAGTAGCAAATTAAGCTACTTTGATAATGCTCTTGCTAAGAAAATTTGTAACTGGTAATTTGCAATTTTTTGGGCTACTTTTAAAATCTAGGCGGCTATTTTTTGTTGCGTTAACCTACATTTTTCTGACTTCTAACTTAACAGAAATATTCTTGCTCCTATGCTTGAAAAAATGATACACCCGACAACAATTCAGAAATCAATTGTTATATTACGCCTTGCTACTTAAAATACGTAAAGAGCTTCTTTGTGGTACAGAATTTTAATGTCGCTTTAAACAAAGTCGATTTTATAGGAGCCATAAGCTTTTCGTGACATTTCATGCAATCCTCAAATAGATGTTCGGAAAATAAGTAAAATTTTCATATATCAAATAATCAAAAGTCTTGCCTGGCAAAATTAATTTCTAAAATTGGTTCCAAAGTTTTAATTATAATCATGCGATGAAAATTTGCCAGTATTCACATGCAATCGGTTTCTATTTTGTTTGTGCTGTTTTAATCCTCAAATAGATGGTCGGAAAATAAGTAAAATTTTCATATATCAAATAATCAAAAGTCTTGCCTGGAAGAATTAATTTCTAAAATTGGTTCCAAAGTTTTAATTATAATCATGCGAAGCTTGCTATAAAATATGTGATATAGAATTACATGCTGGAAAAAATGTTTTAAAAGAGCATAGTGAATTTGCCAAACGTAAGTCAATACGTAGGGGTTAAATTGTGGAATAACATTCCCAGATATGTTCAAGATTTATCATAGAGGTGCTTCATAAAAAAAATTTCTATGTCTTTAAATTCAAAATACGGCCCTAACTAATTCATTGCAAATTATTTGTCTCTGTCATATTAACATGTGACAAATTTTTCAGCATAATTTTAATAAAATTTCATACTATTTACTATTACCGAAAAATAGGTTTGTTTTAAAACTTTATATGTGTAATATACGTATACATGGTGTACTGTACGTCCTTGGTATTACATATAATTAGTAATCTTTAATTTGAAAAGATAACTTTTTTGTGTGTAAATGCACCTGTATTAGATTTTGTACAAAAACAAATACAGTGGGACCTCGATCTACGAGATTAATTTGTTCCAGGAACGTGCTCGTAGACGGACACACTCGTAGACCAAAACAAGTTTTCCCATTTAAATAACTGAAATAAATTTAATCCGTTTTGAGGTCTTAAAATCCTTACCAAAACCTTGGTTAATCAATTGTAATTAAATCCTCTAGTTTGATATGATAAGTTCATATTGATAAATTGGCTTATAATAATAGAACCCGCAAGTTTGATATAAAATTAAATCCGGGTGCGCTTTGGATTCGTGAAATTTAGCGGATATCCGCTCCGGATCTGGTTCGTGCCCACCTATGATCTAAAACAGATGAAGCAGTTGCCAATTAATTTTTTTGTAATTAACTTTGAAATTGCGACAGAATTTAAATTTATGTAAAAATTGGAAAACAATAACAATAAAATTTACAAAAATAAAACCTGCGTGCGCGCCAACTAGCGGTGACGTCCACGAACTAACACAAAAGAGCGTTGCTATCCGCCCGAACGCCTCTCGTGACACTTGGCGGCCATTTTGAGGCCTTTCCGAACTTTTGATGGTTAGCGAAACTTTTCTCGTAGACCGAGTTAAAAATTGTTTAAATTGGATTCTCGCAGACCGAGGCCACACTGTAATCAATTTTGTTTTTATTATAATTGCTGTTGTTATTTTTTGCTTTCTCTTTTTTGTTAAATGCTTGTGACTTAAATGCTCTAGTTTTTCTTTTAATTTTTTGTTAAGAAGTATTTGACTGGGAGGCTAATTGTATTGCTTTTCCTATTCCTTTTCAAACAATACTGGCACAATCTTTGTATATTACTGCTTTGTTTTTTTTTTTTTGTTCACATGTTACTGCAAATATGGAATTGGCGTCATTATATATTGTGATTTGTGAAAACTAAATACAACTGCGCACTTTCATGCTTGATAATTTTATTTGAATAAAAGAATGATGATGATGATGATGACAAGCTTAATACAATAAATATTCATAAAAACAAACTGGCATAAAAAACAATTCTACAGAAAAAGAATATCTCTCAGTTTGATATGTGGCATGCTTAGGCCTGCCTGCCATAGATCCCGGTTTAGAAGCTGTGTCCCGGTGTTCCAACTTACCCTATCTTTGTCATCTTAAAAAAGTTTCTTTTACAAAAAATTGATAAAAAAATATTTATAGACAGCTAACAAAAAACTCATCTCCAAGCTTTTCGTCCGACACTAGTTAGGAGACAAACGTCGGAATGAAAGAAAAAAAAATTCAATTGATTTTGTAATAAAGCTGGACGGAGATGATTGGATGTTTAAGAGAACCGTTACAACACGTGATCAACGTAAGAGTTTCAAGTTATAAACAAAATCTTTTTGGCGGCATAAATTTGGCTTGCATGATTTGATGTAAACGGCTTCCAAAACAAATCAATGAAAAGACGAATGACCAAATGTCAAAATAGTAAATTTTTCATTACTGTAATTTTTGGCGCAAATAGGGTTACCTAAAATGTGTTGACCAATCGCAGATTCACTAAACATAACTGGGGTTGAAGATTTTCTAGGATCTTTAGCATCAAACCCTGAATCTTTATATCAAATGCTTCAGAAAGCAATCTCACACAGAACCAGTGCTAGGCCTGTTGGAGTGAGCTTGTCCCGAACAGCTTAGGTTAAGCTCAATTGCCACCATACACCGAACAGCCACAGATCACGTCCTAATAGCGTGCCCCATACACCACATGGAGCACGAGGTCTGAAAGTTTTTAATGACGAAACTCGATGCTGGCTTAACAACATCACTGCCATCATCTGGTCCGGGAAGTACAGCAGCCTGAAGTAGTAAAAAGATAAACCCTCGGCCCCAGTCCTTCTTGTGTCAGACCTGGAGTAGATACCTCTTCAAACGACGACGACAAAAGAGGGCGCGAGTTGCGTTTCAAAAAGTTTAAACATCCATGATTTAGACACATGTGCTGTTGAAACCAAAGCTATTAATGTTTTACATTGGGCAAAATAATTGACAATTAATTGTATTTATTGATTGGTTAAAACAACAATTAAAATTAATTGATTGATACAAAAATAATTAAATACCTATTAAAGTTCTCATTAATTTTTTACGATTCTTGAACGGTACCGTTTCCTTGTTGCCTGAAAGACATGTTTAAAGAAGTAAGAATTGATTAGAAATTTTTGGAAATGATTTTTTTGTATTTTTTTTTTATGAGTCAATGTCGATTAAAAAATTTGTTTTTTATTAAAATAATTTAAAGAGCAAGATTTTAAGTGGTGGGCCATAGAAAACCAAAGTTTAAACTACAGCGGTATAACTTTTTTAGTGATGTTATATTTGAAGTTGAATTACTTTTTCAAACAAAAGCTTCCATATTGTCTCTCTTCTACTTCTATGACATAAAATTTTGTCTCCCATGCGTTGCATTTCAAGACCCGTAACGATGCAAAGTAGTTGTTAAATAGAAACCTCAAGGTTGATCTGGAGGCAAAATTTGGTAAAAAAAGATAGAAACAAATCAGCTGTAATTTTTAGTTTTAGGTATCAAAACCCTTTTATTTGTTTTAATTCATAATGTGTTATAATCAGACGACAAATACTCACGAAT
>OY796889.1:28925663-29017853 GCA_963680785.1 Diplosoma virens
AATTAAACTTTAAATATTTTGATGATAAATTTAAAACTGAGTAGTGCAACTGATATTAAACAATTCAAATAGTGACACTGTCTGCTGTTATTGACGTTATCAAGCCTTGTAAGCTTAATTTTTTTTAATTAGATATTTTGATAAAGCTTTTGGTTTTAAAAGGTGGCTAATTTAAATCCCTAAAACTAAACCGTGTTCTAAATGATTGGTCAGAAATCTAAACGAGTATAATTTATCAAACATACGGATAAACCTCTGCTAAAAATGACTTTTTATTTAATTTTGATTTCCATTTATTTTATTTTATCTCTATGTTTATCCTCCTGACTCGCAAGAAAGCGCAAAGGCGCTAATACATAGGATAAGCAATTACCCCGACCTGCTTCCGACGATGTCAAGATATTGCTGTCCACTTGTAATTTAATAGAGATATGGCTGTAATTTAGAACTGCTTGCCAAAACCACCAAGCAGGATTCACGAATTCCAAATGCCCATATGATTTGACCAACTCCCTTTTCAAAGAAAGGAGATGTTAGAGATAGACTAATTAAATGTTTTCAAGTAATTGATCAGTCTAAAGCAATGATTTTCAAACTGTTTAAGATTTCCAAGTGTTCTGCAAAACTTTTTAATAACCAATAGTCTATGAATCTATTTAAATTTTTGGCTTTTGCTTGCTGTAGTAATTATAGTTTAGTACACTGTCAAATAATAATAAAGAAAAGTTTTTTAAGTAAGGGATAGTTATTAACGATTGTTTGGAACCGCCAATTCCAATAATTGAAAACTATTAGCAATTATTGCTAATTATTAGCAACTAAGCAGCTTTGTAAATAATGTTTTACTTTGAACTTGGCCAAGGTCTATGCTCCGTAAATTTGTTGCTATAATTCAGCTAACAATACTATGCAAAGCCTGCAAGGCTCTTGTAAAGGCAGTCTGTACAGGACTCCTGTCGATTTGGTCGAAGGCAGTGAAAAGGCGTCAAATAGGCTTACCGCATGGGTTTCATGGGGTTTAAATCTTTTCAACAAAAAGAGAAAACCATTGTTGACGAATTGAATAAACTTATATGTTACTTGAGAAAACTTGCGAACCCATGTTCACAAATACATGTATAATGTGTTGCCATTAAAACCTAATATATATTTTTTATCACACCAATTTTAAATAGCGTGGCAAAAAAAATGAGGAGAAAAAAAATTATTCGGTACGCATAACCTTCTTTCCCTTCCTACAAACCTGTTCAAAGTGAAAAATTTTTTACTCTTTGCTTAGAGTTTTAAGACAAAATGTCGTTTCTAGAACCTTTTCATTTACAACAGCGATTAAACAAAGCCCACAAGAAAAAAATTTATTTTTTTTGACTCTTTCGTTATTTTGCATTCGTGCAGACTTTTTTTGAACCGATGATCATTCCAATCAAGCCATCTCATTTTAAACCATTCAAAAAAATTAATCATGGTCTTAAAATTTTTTGAAAATTTTTGGAAAAGATGTATTAATTTCTATATAAGCAATATCAAATATCAAGTCAATCCCATTTTTAGTTAAAAGTCTTTGTTTCTTATAATCAACTTATCTTTTCCAAGTTATTTTGGGACATAATACCATAATATCTACTGTTAACCTTTCTGATTTGCAGGAAAACGTCGATAGCTTTATTGTTAGAGTAGCAGTATGCATAACCTTGATATTTTTGATTAGCTTTGTAATCGTTTTTTTTAAACAGTTACTGTAACGCCTCATTCTATTTCTTGTGTTTAAACCTCAGTCTTTATGAAAACATTTTTATTTTATCATTACTTTAGTATAGAACTTATTCTTTTCAAAAAAATGTCTTTCTGCGGTCTTTCTATTGCGGCGTATTTCAAAAATATAGAAAGACTTTTATTCAGTTATCTTGATTTTTTTCTTCACAACATAACTTCTGTGAATCACTAAAATTTGACTTGTGTCATGCATTAAAAGTGTTGGACTGAGACAAGAAGAAACAGCATTTCTTAAAATTGTTTGTTCGAACAGTTTTTTACATGCTTAAAAATATATAATAAAATTATCGCAAGCGGACGTGAACACGTATATCTGTTTTTATAGTTATGATTGCTTTTCTCTTTTTGAATTACTTTTTTGCCTAAGAGAAAAATCTTTTGCATAACAAAACTTCTAGATTCATGTTGATAAATTCCGTGAATTTTTCAACAACCATTCATTTTATATTAATCTGAAGAAGTGATCTGACAAAATACTGCTTAATAAAATACGATACTTTATTTTATTAAGAAAAAAACAAATTAATTTCAATTTTTATTTCGTCATTCTGATTTTTGTTTTTAATTTTGTTTTCTATTTCATTGGTTTGTTTGTTCGAAAACTTTTCAAGTACTAGTTATCATCAGGGCTGGGTAGCCAGCCTGATTTTCCTCCCAAAAAAGTAATAATCTTTAAAAAAAGGTCATCACTTTCAATCAGAATCCAAAATATCCGTATCCAAAATATCAGTGTCCAAAATGTCCCATATTTTAATGTAGAGACTAAAAGGCTAACAATACAACTCTGCTTGCAACGTCATGTTTGTTGTTCAGCGGAACACTTCAATCATATGATCGAATATGTTTGATAAAACACTTCAAGTAAGTTCGCGGAACACAGTTTGAAAAACGCTAACTTACATCAATCACATGACACTGTACATCATTGCTACAACTTGCGCTTTGATGACGTAACAATAATCATTGTCAAGATTTACACCGGATAAAAGCACGTAGAAAGATAAAAGTAGGGCATCGAACCGTTAAAAATAATGTTCTGGTTCAGGCTCATCAAATTTTATTTTAAAAGATTGAATTCCGGTTCAGCTCCGGTTCGGGTTCAAAGAAAATTATTACCAGTCAATACGAATTTCAATTCAAATTTAGTTCAATCTCTAATTTTAATCAAATAACTTTTATATCCATTTTTGCAAGCGTATAAACTGAAATGGCTTGTGAATCATAGCCATAGACAAACCAAACAAAAGAATTTGGGAAAGAAAGACGAAAGTTTAGTTGTTTAGTCACTAAACAATTTTTCCCAAATTATGGTTTTGCACAATTTGTTACGAATCCCAAACGTAACAAATGTAACTGAGCAGAATATATTAGCTTTGTTTATGAACTCGAAATTTTTTCGTGCCCAAAAATTCAATTAAATTTATGCTTTGAAATAATCAATTGTACCCTTTCAAAATTTTTTTGATAAAATCTGGTGTACAGCACATTCAAATATACTATTTGTACGTAAACTAACTTCCTTTCTTACGAGAAAAAATTTTACAGGTGCATTTTATGCCTCAAAAAGTATGGTCAAAGCCCAAAAAATCAAATTGTTTTGCTGGTGAACAAGTTGAGATGGCTATGATGCCCTTATTTTCCCCCAATATATTGCCCTTCAATTTGAAAGGTTATGTTTGTAACCAAATAATATTTCATGGGCATAACTGGCATATTCTTTTAGAGGGCCATGGTAAATAGTTGCATATTTTAAAAAAATAAAAATTTTTAAAGTAGAAATGATTCTTGTACGCCTATAGATTTTAAAAAGTTAAAAACTAATAAATTATTCACCGGCAAGCTATTTACTGTAGTTGTGAATTTAAAACTGACTTTATATATTTTAGCAAAATTAAAGAAATGTATAATAATCATTTTGTTAACCACAAAAGTACAAACAAAAATTTGTTGCAAATTTATTTTTAATATCAAGTTTTTTGGCTATTTTATGCTAGTGACCGAGTCTAAAAACTTCTTTATTTTGGTGTGTAAGCATTTATTAGATATTCTTTAAGTTTTAAGTCTTAAAAAATTTGATTATAATGAATGAGAACCTTCAATTTCATGTGCTTGCTAAAGCTTCCATGATCGGATCCAGTGGGGCAGGGGCAAAGAAGGCTTAAATTCTTAAATTTTAAGACAGAAAACCTACTTTTTTGGCATAACCGTCACCTCCAAAAGATATCTTTAGAAGGTGGCCGAAAAATGTTTGATTGTGCTTTGACTGATGACCTCCTAAAGATTTAAAAATTTTTGGTGTCTCCTAAAAAATTTCTTTCGGTGAACTATAAAACAACATCTTAATATAAAAAAACCAAAATCATGCAGAGAGAAGACTAAAAAGTATTTTCTTAAAATGCAAGAAAAAACTTTAATTCTCATGCACACTTAATTGGAGACAAATAATATTTTTGAAGTCGGTAAAAATATATATTGTTGAAAATGTATAATTAAACTGACTCCCTGAAATTTTTAAAATTCTCTTCAAGAAAGACGTGCCTTTTGTTAAGAATTACTGGCTTAAATTAACTTGAAACTTGATCGATTTGATTCAATTCAAATTATTTTAAATTATTTATGGACTTACAGCAAAAATGACTATACAAAGTGATGGCTTTGATATGGTGCGAATAGATTTGATAGCGGCCGCACCAGGCCGCCAAAATACATCAGAAAGTGACTCTTCCTACGCAAGATATTGCTCTATTCTTCATAGTAGCACCAGGATGATCTAAAATAGGGATGTCCAACCCGCCGCCCACTTAAAGTTGTGGTGCGGCCCAGCGACGATTTTCAGTTTTCTGGTTATAATGAGGGTTACGAGGAAGAGTTCCGCGAGATTGTTAAAAGACATTTGGGGCGGAAATTGATAAATAAGAGGAGATTCTAGGAGAAGATCTTTTTTTTAGAGAACGTCTGAATTTTGGGACGAAAAGTAAGAAATTTTTGCAAGAAAATAAATGAAGACTTTTTTTTTAGAGAACACCTGAATTTTGGGATGGAAATTAAAAAATCAAAGCAAGATTCTTGCGTGAACAGATTTTTCGGCCCACCAACCTTGGCACGATATGTAATATAGCTCAAATTGGAAAAAGTTGGACAACCTTGGTCTAAAATATAAAATAAAAAACCTTTTTTTTGGAGATCACTTTTTTTGATACACTAAAAAGTGGCTACCCCTATAACAATGACCATTTTTAGAGATTACTTTGCCTTGAAACACTAAATAATGGCCCCCTTGCTTTTCTTACACCGGGCCCCCTTTTTAGAAGCCATCACTGACTATATAGTCTTCGATGTCCACTGCCACGGTCACCCTCAGACATAATAATATAAGAATACTTTGTAAGGCGACGGTCGTCTAAAGATACGGCCAAATATTCTACAATTTCATACTGAAAGTTGGAAGGACTATTGTCGTTTACAATGGCAATTGTTATATTAATTTTAATTGTCTTCACATTGGAAGTAAAAAATTTCGCAAACAGTTTTTACAAGTTAAGGTAAGAAATAGTTTATAAATTAGTATTAGTTAGAAATGTATTTTATAAATATAAAATTGCTGCCAAAAATGGTGGTTCAAACACTAAATTATAAATATACAAAAATCAGATTGAAAGCTCAATGTTGAAAAATTTATTAGCTTAGATACTAAATGATCTTCCATTCCTAATACTTAAAATAATTTTATCGCTTTGCAGTTGCACAATGCGTGTATTTTGACTTACTGAGAAAAAATCGTTTTATCTTGTGTTACGGCAAGTACTCGAGTTTCGAACCCGGGTTTATTTTCTGGCTGTAATTTACTTAATTTTTGTTTTTGACATTTAATTTGACTCACTTCATTTTTTCACGGCGCTCGCGTGCTAATTGATTGTTGCTTTGAGCCGACATTTTCCATTATCTCACTACTAATTGATTGTTGCTTTGAGCCGACATTTTCCATTATCTCAGCGCGCTCGATTGCTAATTGATGGTTACCTCGAGCTGACTTCTTTTTTCCATAAGTTGGGTGTAATTTGTGTAGAAACGCTTAGTTTTGCTACTTCAGCCTTTGTGGAGCGGTCGTAGATTTACTGTTTGAAATACTGTTAGACGCCGTTGGGAGTGCTGTTGAGGCTTTTGAGCTGTTTATAATACTGTTGAAGATACTGTTTGATATTGTTAGTTTTGTCGGTCTGCTCCGTGTCAGTCTACAGTTGGTGAGTGTTTATAAGTCTTTCTTTTGCATTAGTTATTTATGTTTTACGTTTATTTATAGAAAACCGTCCGACTGTATTATTTCGTCCAATCATCCAAATCGTTCGTCCGTACTATTTCGTCCGACTCTATTATTTCCTCCGATCGTCCAATCTTCCATTTAACGTCCAATTTAGTTCGTCTTATTTCGCATTGTTTTTATATCTTAATACAAATTTAATTCAAATCAAATCAAGGACGCGTACATTTCCGGAGACAGCCACACGGAGTTTAAGACCGCGAAGAACTTACTGTAACATCTTGTGTTAAGAAATGTCGGGAGTAAGGAAAAGGTTTTTTCTAGTCTTACGATGTCACAATTGTGGCATTCCTCAAATCTCTCTCATTTCAACAGATATTTTCACAAAAAGAGAAAAAAGCGCTATATTGTTTCACTTTTGTTTCTTTTTTATCTGAAGGGCAGCAATCTTGAAGCTGCCTCACTAGTGTGTACGCCTGTTAGCGATTTTATTGACAAAAACGCTTGACGAAATGATTTAAGAGCTGAAAATACAACGATTAACGGCCAAAAATTAGGATTAAAGAGCAAAACTAATTACACTATTACAAGAACATCATAATTTTTACTAATTTTTTTCAACTGCTAGCAAGTTGCATCTATATTGCAAAGACTATGACTTCAAAATTTTATTTCTACTTTATTTGATTTCCACAAATGGGGCACTACCTCACTTACTTCCCCTGACGGCACGTCCCTGTTAGTAAGACTTGGTTTTACAACCAAGATTCATACCGGTGAATTAGTTTAGTCTTTAATTATTTTAATATCTGTATTAGAATTTTTTAAAAATATTTTTAAGTTTGCACTGTTTGCCATCACTTCTCCAAGAAGCGCGTCTGCGGACATCCATGATAACATCACGTTAAAAATCATGTTTACAGTTCTAACTCTTGTCAGAAATAGACAAAAAAGATATATTCCGAACCTGAACCGGAGCTGAACCCATAAAAATAAAATTTGCCGAGCTTGAACCTGAACCGGAAAGTTGTTTTAAACGGTTCGACGCCCTGGTTTATATATAAAAGAAATAATAATAGACCTAGACAGGATTCTTGTGGTACTTCACAATTAGTTACTAGTTCATCAGAAATCATTTGAAATTTTTGTACGAGTTATAAATTACGGCATGAATGGTAGAATAATTTTGTCAAGCCAAATTGATGATCACTCAGTAAATTAAATTTGTCAATAAAACGTATAATTCTATTGTAAATAAATTTTTAAAAAATTTTGTAAAATTGTGAAAGCAGAGAAATTGGTAGATACTTGATACACTTGTTACACTTCCCTTTTTAAAAATAACCAATGGTACGGATGATGCTATAATTCTTTCGGTTTTTGGTAGTCAAAGAGACAGTTTTTCCGAAAAGTCAGCAAAATCAAAAATATCTTGCAAAAGAACGGCTATCCAGAGGAAGTTATTAATTCAGAAATTAAAAAGAAAACTTAAAACTTTTAAACATTCAAACGATTCCGCCCTGAAAAGTGCCTGGTATATTTAAAATTACCTTGGATTAGAAATATTTTCCTCAAATATGAAAAACAAACAAAGTCAATAATCAACAATTGTTTTGGATCAGTGCCGGTAAGAACCATTTTTTCTTCCAAAAAGATGCTACGTATGCCTAACTAGGAGGAGACTTTAAATCAAAAAATGATCACATTTTCACCTTTTCTACAGACTTGCACGTTGAAGCTCAGTCCCTCAAAGACTGTGGCGACAATCTTTTATTTAAATAACCGAGAAACGAAACGTGATACAAAGTTTTCAACACAATAAAATTTTACAATTCTGTCGGATTCTTTTGTTATCTTAGGGTTAAACTGGACAGATTGCACACGTTTTGTCACCACCTTGTGGCATCTTTCCGGTATCACAAAATGCGCAAACATATCTTCCCGGTCATGCTTTGTGTTATCTTCGATTTACTCGACAGCTTAGTACTTCTCAGCACACATGCTCGTCTCATGAATATAGTGCCTTGGTGACACCTTAAGCATGGTCACTGGAATGCTGCGTTTCATTCTAACAGACCACTTATTAATGCTACAAGGTCACAAAGCCTTAATCTTCAAAACAACTTAAACATAAATTATTTTTCTAAAAAATTGTGACATACGTAATTACAACATTAGTTGGTTTTGCCCACACCCCGTCAATTTTTCAATCTGAACTCGAGCCGGAATCTAAAAACTTGGGTGTAATCGTAATCGCTTACTTTAAGAAAAACTTAGAAGTGATCGATTACATTTCAAAACTTATCTTGATCAATGTAACTTATATTTTAAATGCTAATCGTGACACAGATTAACATAAAAACTATTCTATCACTGCGTTTCAGAATTTATGTTGTAGCAATCAAAAAACACATGATTATTTTGAGTAATCGTAATCGTAATGGCAGAATAAGTAATAATCGTAATCGATTACTTTCAAATTTTGAGTAATTGTAATTGTACTTGCAGAATGGGGAATACAGATGTTCCCCATTGCTGCAATTACGATTCCGATTGTATGTAACTGCAGTCATCCGTATTATAATCTGTATTATAATCATCTGTATTATAATCCGAACTATATAGATTTGATTATAGACTTAAAACTAAATAGTTGAATTTTAGTTTTTACTCTTAATTTTTATTTTTTTTACCAATAAATTATTAAAGAAATATCAAAAATTTAATTAAAAATCAAGTTTCCTTGTTCGCTTGTATTATATGAATTTCTTGTATGTTTCTTTTTGGTATATGGTTATATTTGATCGAAATCGATTTTTATAATGATCGAAACCAAAGGCTTAACCGAAATACTAGAATTTAAACCGAATATACAATAAATTTGAAAAAACAACTTTTACAGCGTTTTTCGCTTGTTAAACACGTTCACTACGATTGCTACTTTTGCGGTTTTTTCTGAGGAACGGTTGGAACGTTTTCCGACTGCATATATGTACCACTACGTCTGTCAGTAATGCGCCTCGTGGTACATATACTATGTAACAATACGTAGGAAACGTGTTAAGGCATTTTCTCAACGTTTGATATTGTTTGAAATAATCAGTTTTGGTAAAATTAGCGCTTGATTTTATTATAGATTTTATCATTTCAGGTGGTCCATTGCCATGGTAGCTTACAAAAAAAATCACAATGCTTTCTCATAAGACATTTGCTGCAAAAATTACGATGAAAATATGATATTTGTACATTTACCAAAACATCTGTACTATAAGCATACAAAATTGTCAATTATAGATTTTTATTGTTTTTAATAAAAATTTATCATATGACGGTTTACTTTTATTGACAGTGTTGACATTCGGTTTTAAGTTAAAAATATGTTTAATAGATTTCTATATTTGGAAAAATTTATCAAGGAAAAAACAAGAATTTGATTAACGAGTAAATCAAGGGTTTTAGGTTTATTTTCTAATTTTGCTAATAGCAAGAACTTAGGCATCGTTTATACTAGTTGCAAGAGCTTAGAAAAATACGGAGTATTTAAATGTAACAGCTGTAATGTAATTGCAGCAAAGCTTTGCTTCATATAAAATTCAAGTGGTTGCAGTGCCATGATTGTGATCGATATGGTCTCGGTTCAAAACCTACTCGCGCCATTCTTTTGTGTCCTTGGGAAAGGCACACTGTACGGCACATTACCCTGCTTGGTGGTCTTGTTCTAAATTTCAGTCATATATCTATAATACTAAAAACCAAATTAAAAAATTTCAAACGAACACAATATCTTGGCATCTCCAAAAGTAGGTTGTGGTAATTGCTTGCCCTATATGAAGTGCATCTGATGCTTTTCTGCGAGTCAGGAGGATAAAACAGAGATAAAATGAAATAAAATGAATGAAAAGTAAACATTTGTCTAGAACAAAAAAAGAATGATACATATTTGAAAAGTTGGAGAGATGTAAGCAGTACCGGGATTCAAAACATTTGTCATCCCATTTTCTAATCTAAAAAGTCTAATTTGCCAGCAAACAAACTGATCAGTTTGAATTATTTTTCAAACTAACATTTTAAAATAATGGTTGAGCAAGCATTACTATAATAATATAAAGAAGTGTTTGTAGTTTTAATGTTTAAGCAGATAATAAACTTTGAAACCAGAAGATAGCGTTGTCGAGTAGTTAGAAACACCGTAATTAATGGCGAAGGTTATCGACATTGTCTTGGGTTCAAAATTTATTCACATCATTCTGTTTTGTTCTTGGAAAAGATACTTTATGGCACTTAAATTTGCTTGGCGTTTTTGCAGGCAGCTCAAAAATTCAGTTATATTCCTAAAAATAAACCAAAATCAAAAAAAATTTCAACCGGACAGCAATATCTCGGCCTTCTCGGAAGCAGGTCAAGCAATTGCTTGACAGTTGCTCTATGTATAGTACCTCCGACGCTTTCCTGTAAGTCATAGGATAAATATAAAATAAGAAAAAAAAGGTATAACTCAATGTATCAGCATACTAATACATACAATTAAGTGCTTTTTTTAAGTTGGAATTACTTCTCTGAAAAATTTTATGTTTATTATTTCTTATAGATTTCATGATTGGATATATTTTTTCACAATGTAATAATAAAATTTTACTCTATAGTTTTTTTAACTTGCTGAAAGCATCATTACGTAGTATTAAAATGTTGTTTATCAACCCAAATATACATTAACCCAACCTACAATCTATGTACTTAACTCTATGTATTTACTTAACCCAACATATATTGTTAATAACCCAAATGTACATTAACATAACAACAGTATCAAAATATTGTTTAATAACTCAAATGTACATAAAAATACAAGTAATACATAAAAGAATGTTGCATGTCGTACAACAACATGCAACATATAATTACTATTAGTCTCGTTTTAAATATTAAAAGCTGACAGCATCTAGTCGGTTTGCCAAACTCATCAAATTTCGTATAACGGTTCAAACAAACCGGTGCGAACCGGCTGATTCTCACTACTGGATGCAAGCGATTTACAGTGTGGCAACATATCATGTGGTGCAACAATATGCAACATATAATTACTATTAATCTCGCTCTTTAAAGATTTTTTATTGGTAATACAGCTTTTTTTAATTTTACAAAAACAATTGCGTTTAATGTCTTAAAGATATTCCTATTTTTGGAATAAAAACTTGATTTCTGTGAAACTATTCATCAAAACAATAAAATCCCGACAAATTGAATCATAAAGTATAGTTTAGCTTTATGCATGTAAAAAAGTTTTTTAGTCACGTTTTCCATCTGGTGGCGCAAAAGGTTTATGATTTTTGACGGTTAGACTTACTTAAACTCGACTATTTAGTCAGTTTAACTAAAACAGTTGTTGGTACGTTGATGTGAAGAATAAGGTTAGAAATTTAACAATGGCCGATCAATCAAGAGAGCAAGGTTAAGTAATTGAGGAGAGGACCCATTATTCTGAGCCCGGTTTGCATGATTATTTTATGAGCGTTGCTCTTCTAACTGGCTTGAGGAGTGATGATTCAAGTACTAAAGTTGGAGCATGCATCGTTAATCAAGAGGACAAAATTGTTGGATTAGGATACAACAGATTTCCCAAAATATCACCAAATTGTGGAGAAAAATATCCAGTGAGCCGTAACGTTGATACTTTGGATCAATGGTTTAATTCAAAATACTCTTATATTTTGTACGCTAAAATGGATGCTATAATGAACAAAACGTGTCTATCACTAAAAGATTGTACTATGTACACTTTGATATTCCCATGAAATGAATGTGCAAAGGTGATTGTTGAATCAGGTATCAAGAAAGTTATATATTATTCGGATAAGTTTAACAAAAGTCCGTTTATAAAAGCTTCAGAAATTATTTTGAAACAAGCTGGAGTCAAGCTGGAGAAATTTATTCCGGAAAAGGAGGAAAATCGGAGCCACATGGAATATCTTGCAATGAAGACTGTTGAAATTCCAAACGCAAATTGATGCAATGAAGTAGTCTATGCTTTGTTTTTTTTTTATAATTATATTTACAAAGTAAAGGTTTGATACAGTAGTGTACTTGTAAATTGTTTGAATATAAACGTAATATTGTAGATTTATAAATACCAGTAGAAAATTATTAATAAGAACATTTGATGAATAAAGATTATTCTTGTTTGTAAATTAGCAAATCTTGGGCAATCAGTAATAAAAATATACTAAATATTGTGATTACATTTTGTATTTGTGTATTTGCCATTGATCAAATTACAGCCTTATTTCCGAAAAAAAGTTATTTGAAAATATAAAACTAAAAATTTTTATTGTGTATAAAGTAGATTGTAACCTAATAAGCGTTTACAGTGTTTAAAATCTTTTAAAAAATTTTTTATAATTTTTTTTTTTTCTATAATTTTTTATAATTTTAAAAATTTTTAAAAATTTTAAGTTTTTTCAGTTTTTTTCTATTGTTTTTTCTATTGTTTTCTATTCTTTCTGGCAGTTTTATTTTACTTTTTAGATACCCCTGATGATCCCTTTTATGGGTGAAACAGTCTGTAAGGCTTTTAACTTAGTTTTTATTCCCGTGTTTTTGCTATTGTTAAAGTAGATTGTGATATATTAAAGTTTTAATTACTTTTTGTTTAAAATAGCAAAAAAATTTAAGATTTTGTTCGTTTGTTTTAATCTTTTAAATTTTTTCTCATATTCCTTGAATACAAAATTCCAATTAAATAAATAAAATTTTTTACCGGATGTATTGCGTGTTTATATTTTGTAAAAATGGGTTCATATTTTACTTTGGGGTAGGGTCGTCCTTTGATACTAGAAAGCCTTACTATCTCGGGAGTTTTAACAAAGCAAAATCTAAAATCTTTAATACAGATAATTATGTTTTCACTATGTACATCGAAAAACAAACAAAAATATTTTTTTTTTGACAACAAAAAATAACTGATATATGTAGTATTTGATACACCAAACAGAAAAATGCTTCTTTTCCAATCTGACTGAAGAAGTAGCCTAAACGAGGAGCCAGTAGATTTTAAAGGATCCATGGTGCTCGACGATAATTTTTAAAACTTTTTGCGAAAAAATATTTATACAGTATTACAATTGTTGATAAGATTTATTGCTTAAAAATTGTCACTTATTGCCATTCTAGTGATTCGCATCCATTTATGTCAAAGGTCAAGATGGGCATATGAATCAGACCCGGTGTTTTATTTAATTGTTTGTGAAAGTGTTAATTTTGTAAACTTCGAAAAAAAAACGTTTTACATTAATTTTAGTGATTTAAAAATAAACTTACCGAGTTTTTTCCAAAGTATGTGTTTAACTAACTACTACTATTATATATTGTTCAATAATATTAAAATTTCAATGGTAAGAATTATGGGTGTTGCAGTGGAAAAGTTAAAGGTATTTACAGAATAAACAAGCCGCTTAAAAAGTAACTACTGAAAATAATTACCAGGCTCTTCAAAGAAGAAAATTACTGGAGGCCTATTATTATGAGACAATGCACAATCTTTTCTGTCAGTAAATAATTCCAACTTATCAGGAGACACATCTTAGTTAAACATTGGAAGTGAAAATAAAATATTTTTATTTGTCCCAAAAGTTAAGTTAATTTATTCTTAGTTGATACTTAATGTTGGGAAGTGATAAAATAGGCCTATCGTTTAACAATAGATGTAAGCCTATAGCGTTTTTACCTATCTCGTTTGATTAAGTGAAAAAATTAAACAAATACGTAGTTGTTAAAAGCTTCATTACAATCATTAATAAAAGCAATAAAAGATTGTCGTCCGCTTGATCGGGAGATTTTCGCAATAAAAGAGTAACGTTAATACTTTATAGCAATGGCTTAATTTAAAATACCTTTATATTTTGTACGTTAAAATAATTCCTATAATGATCAAAACCTATCTATCATTGAAAAATTGTACTATGTACACTTTTATATTCTATTTATATATTTATATTATTTTTCACTACCACGCCACGCGGCATTCGCACAGAATTTTTAAAACTGAAATGGCTTTATAGTCGTTGAGGATCAGAACGCGTTATTCACCACAAATCGCAAGTAACCAAACAATTTATTTGACAAATTTTCCAGTACAACAACGAGCAATTGATGAATAACGGTTTTCTAAAATTAACATATTAATTTATAAGCAGTGATAAATTAAGCGAGACGAACGTTAAAACTTAACACACAAATTTAAGATTTACTATTAAGCCGGGAAACAGTTATTATGTGTATTTCAAGCTGCTAATTATAAAATACTTTCCACTGAGCTATCATTTAATTTTGCAATTATATATTAATATATATATAAAAAACAACACAATTATACAAATTTCTTCAATAAAAAACAATAAAAAACAAACTCACCAACTTTTTGCGGCCAAATTACAAAACAATACTTCAATATTTCAACAGACCAGTTTTCGCTTTTACTATTGATTCTTCAGAACCAATCTATTCAAGGCGCAGCTGACGAAGCGTTTTTCGTTACATGATTTTGCCAGAAGCGAAAATGCCAAAACGGTTAATCGACTTATTATTAGTTCCGCTCAAATAAGTGCCGACGACGATGTGTTCAAGCCGTTTATTAAACAAATGACGTCGCGCCCAACTTTATCTAAACAAACAAGGCACAAAAATCTACAATTTTCCCGCTCCCAGTGTGAAGGGTAAAGTACATACGTCACACACAAAAGGATTTTTGCACGATAAACAACCACAATGCATTCACGCCTCACTGATCAGACTTTATTATAACACCTAACTTCGTCACGGGTCTGCATAATATTCCCGATTTAGATTTCACATCTTCTATCCTCACCACACCATGTTTGTCCGGGTAAGTGCTAACAATTATTCCCAACGGCCAATCTCCTTGTGAAGCAGGCCGAACTTGGTTACCTAAAAAACGTACAAAAGTGGCCCCTCCTACAAAACTGGTATTGCTCTATCTGTTCATAGTAGCTGTATGTCGGTGGTACCTGCCTTCCCACTTCCGGCAAGTGCCCTCTTGCCCTTTGTCTGCACCTTAACTTTAGGACGAAAGTAGGAATTATGTACTCGATTGAAATTGATGACCTTTTTTTTGAGAACGCTATGTTTTAGGGACGGAAATAGAAATTGTAGCCACTAGTTGAGGACCTTTTTAAGTAATCTCTTCGGTAATCAGACAAAAAAAGTTTTCCCAATATTTTCTTTTATTATCATTGCAAAATGAATTTTAAAAAGTCGCCCCCTTTTTTTCTTGCACCATTCCCCCTTTGGTTAGGCAATTCCTGACTCCAAGCAGAAGGAAGCAAGTTCGTTCCTTCCTACTGAGATCGGATTACGGCTGTTTGAGCTTGAGGCCGGATCCGGATCCGGATTGGGCCGGATCCGGCCCGCGGGCTGTAAATTGCCCACCCCTGGTGTATACCTTCACTTTATGGTATGTAAACAAAATTAACTAGGAGAAAGAAGAATCAATTTTAAATTTGACTCCTTCAATTTTGTGCCAGTTTTTTTAACCTAGAAGCTGCTGAAATCTTGATTACGTTTACAAAAGGCATTCTTAAGCAGTCGCTTCGTTTGCCTCATACTACAGCCAGCAGTCATGTGGTTCATAATCAGATCTCAGTAAGGAGAATCGAACTCGCGTACCTCTGCTTGCAAGTTACAGTTTTTACCTCACTGAGCTATTCAGGCAGTAGTCAAAATAACAATGGCAAAACAATGAGATGTAGCGTTGGATCTTTGGGTTTGTGTTTGTTTTTTTTAATAAACTGGACATAAAGTTGGTTGTCTTGGTTTTGTTGAAACAGTCATATTATCATTGCATTGTTACATCACAATCACTCAAAACTGCGTTTCTATTTAATCTTAACCCGACTGTACAATGGCATTCATTGCTGAAAAAAACACAAAATATTTGTGTGATGTTTGTTTTTGTGTCATTCTCGGCACTTTTGCCCGAATAAAACAATTATCTGAATTTTCGCGTGTTCCCAATAAAGCCGAGTCGACTGTTTACTTAACAAACCCAGCCATCGGAGGCACTTTTTGTGTCTCTTGATGCCGGTCCCAAGCCCGGATAAATGGGGAGGGTTGCGGCAGGAAGGGCATCCGGCATAAAAAAAATTTTTTCCAAAACAGACAAATGCGAAATCATCATCAATCCATACCGGATCGATCGAGGCCCGGGTTACCAACAACCGCCTCAGGTGTCGCACAGCAGGGCACCTGTGGAAATTATGCTACTGCTAAACATTGTGAAAATAAAAGCAAAAAAAGAGGAGGAAAGCGAGTGAAGAAGCAGCGAGAAGCATGGAAAGGAAGATGCTCACTCATTAGGGTGGGTACTTTAAATATTGGAACGATGACTGGAAGGGGAAGAGAGCTGGCAGATATGATGGAGCGAAGGAATGTAGACATATTGTGTCTACAGGAAACAAGGTGGAAAGGGAGTAAAGCAAGGAACATTGGAGGTGGATGCAAAATATTCTACAACGGAGCTGATGGAAGAAAAAATGGGATAGGGATAGTGCTGAGGGAGGAGCTGGCTGAAAGTGTCCTGGAGGTGAAGAGGGTGTCGGACAGACTGATGGCCATGAAGCTGGAGGTAAATGGGTCCATCCTAAATATAGTAAGCGCATATGCTCCACAAGTTAACAACAGCATGGAGGAGAAAAATGATTTTTGGGAAAACCTGGATGGATTGATTGAAAGTATATCAAAAGAAGAGAGGATAGTTCTTGGTGCAGATCTTAATGGACATGTGGGCAAAGGAAACATCGGGGATGAGGAAATAATGGGGAGGTACGGTGCTGGAACAAGAAATAAGGAAGGATCAATGGTTGTGGATTTTGGGAAAAGGATAAATTTGGCGATTGTCAATACTTATTTCAAGAAGAAAGATGAACACAGAGTGACATATAAGAGTGGAGGAAAAAGTACCCAAGTAGATTATGTGATGTGCAGAAGGAGGAACCTGAAGGAAATGTGTGATTGTAAGGTAATATTGAATGAGTGTGTCGCAAAACAGCACCGTATGGTGGTATGCAAAATGGCTCTTATAGTGAAAAAGAAAAAAGCAGAGAAAGTAAAGCCAAAGATACGATGGTGGAAACTAAAAGAGACAAGCTGTCAAGAAGCGTTTAGACAAGAGGTGACCAGGATTTTGGGAGGCAAGGATGGGTTACCTGATGAGTGGGACAAAACGGCAGAAATGCTAAGAAAAACAGCTGAAACTGTACTGGGAGTGACATTTGGGAAACGAAAAGGAGACAAGGAGACATGGTGGTGGAATGAGGAAGTTCAAAAAAGCATAAAAGAAAAGAAAGAGGCAAAGAAAGCATGGGACAAAATAAGAAATGAAAATACTAAAAAGATATACAAAGAAAAGAAGAGTAAGGCAAAGAAGGCAGTTGCAATGGCAAAGGGACGTGCATATGACAATTTGTATGCTAGATTGAAAACAAAAGAAGGTGAAAAAGAGTTGTACAAATTGGCTAGGCAGAGAAACAGAGCAGGGAAAGATGTACAGCACGTGAGGGTTAGTAGAGAAGAAGTAAAAAATGCACTAAGAAGGATGGAAAAAGGTAAAGCAGTTGGGCCAGATGAGTTGCCAGTAGAAGTTTGGAAGTGCATGGGAGAGATGAGGATAGAGTTTTTGACCAGACTGTTCAACAGACTATTAATGGGTGAACGGATGCCAGAAGAATGAAGAAGGAGTGTGCTTATCCCAATCTATAAAAACAAAAGGGACGCACAGTGCTGTGGAAACTACAGAGGAATAAAGCTAATGAGCCACACAATGAAGGTATGGGAAAGGATTATTGAAGCAAGGTTAAGAGATAGAGTGGAGATCAGCAAACAGCAATATGGATTTATGCCAGGAAAGGGAACCACCAATGCCATGTTTACTCTAAGAATGTTGATGGAAAAGTACAGGAAAGGTCAAAGAGAGCTACATTGTGTATTCGTGGACCTAGAGAAAGCTTACGACAGGGTTCCACGGGAAGAGCTGTGGTACTGTATGAGAAAATCTGAAATAGTGGAAAAGTATGTGCGACTAGTACAGGATATGTATGAGGGAAGCGAAACAGTGGTGAGGTGTGCAGTAGGAACTACAGAAAGTTTCAAGGTTAAGGTTGGACTGCACCAGGGATCAGCATTAAGTCCGTTCCTGTTTGCAGTGATAATGGACAGGCTAACGGATGAAGTAAGGAGAGAACCACCATGGACGATGCTGTTTGCTGATGATATTGTGATTTGTGAAGAGACCAGGGAAGAAGTGGAGCAGAGATTAGAATCCTGGAAGTATGCATTGGAAAGAAGAGGGATGAAAGTCAGTAGGTCAAAGACCGAATATCTTTGCATAAATGGAGGAAGTGATGACGAAACAGTAAAGATGGAGGATGCAAAAGTGCCAAGAGTAAAAGAATTTAAGTATTTGGGATCAACGGTGCAAGAAAGTGGTGGTTGTGAGAGGGAGGTAAAGAAGAGAGTACAGGCAGGATGGAATGGATGGAGAACAGTATCAGGAGTAATCTGCGACAGGAGGTTACCAGCTAGAGTAAAAGGAAAAGTGTACAGTTCAGTGGTAAGACCAGCAATGGTGTATGGACTTGAGACAGTGGCAGTCACAAAGAAACAAGTAGAAGAGATGGAAGTTGCAGAGATGAAAATGCTGAGGTTTGCTATGGGAGTGACGAGAAAAGACAAGATTAGAAACGAGAACATCAGGAGTACTGTTAAGGTTGAACAGTTAGGAATGAAGATGAGGGAGGGCAGGCTGAGGTGGTATGGACATGTCATGAGGAGAGACCAAGAGTATGTAGGAAGAAAAATGATGGAAATGGAGTTACCGGGAAAGAGGAGAAGAGGGAGACCAAAGAGAAAATTTTTAGATGCAGTAAAGGAAGATATGCAGGAAGTTGGTGTGAAGAAAACGGATGTTGAAGACAGAAAGATGTGGAGAATGATGATACGCTGTGGCCACCCCTGACTGAAGGGAAAGGCTGAAAGGAGAAGAAGAAGACTGTTTACTTAACAACGAAAAGCGTCAAGTAACAAAAGAAGAATTATCTTTTATGAAGAATTTGATTATTGTACAGCGTCTGGTATTGAACCAACGTGTGCTCTCATCAAAAGTCGAATCTCAACACTTTATTGACACTTTATTAATTCTATTGTCAAGTAATAATAAAGAAAGGTTTTTTTTAAATAGAGCTTAGTTACAAACAATTGTAGGGAATCACCGTTTCCAATTAGCAACCAAGCAGCTTTGTAAATAATGTTTTACTTTGAGTTTGTCCAAGGTCAATGCTCCCTTTAATTTTTTGCTATAACTCAGCTAACAATGCTGTGCAGGGCCTGCAAGTAAACTGTGATGGCAGCCTATACAAGAGTCATACCGATTTGAACGTAGGCACTGCAGTGGCATCAAATGGGCTTACCGCACGAGTTTCATGTGGTTTAAATTCTATTCATCAAAAAGAAAAAGCAATAAATGATAAATTAAATAAACCTGTTTATTATTAAAAAAGTTTGCCAACTCCTGCACACAAATATAAGATAATGCTATTAAAATCCTATATACATGTTTTTTTTATCAAAGCAATTTTTATAGTTTGCCAGAAAATCTTCTACTAGCTAAAATAAACAAAAATATGATAATAGTATAATACTGTAATAATCGTTTTTGGTACCATATTTTTTGTTTTTGCATTAAGTACCATTTAAGAGGTTATGCTTAATACGAGGGTCAGTCAATAAGTAATGAGACTTTCTCAATTACTTTGGTGTTCTTGGAGTTATGCAACTGAAATTTTATGTGATGATTATGAATGGAGTTGTCATCTTATTTACAACAAAACTTGTTTATTTTCAGATTACTGTAGGTGTGACGATAAATTGAAATGACTACTAGGCTAGGAAACAGCTCATGCTTGGAACAAAGAGGAGTCATCAGATTTCTGTTGGCAGAGAGTGTAAAATCATGTGAGATTCTGTCTAGAATGCAAAGACAATATGGTCCTTCCTGTATGTCTAGAGCAAACTTCTACAAATGGGTGCAAGCATTCAAAGATGGACGCGAAAGCATTACTGATGATCTGAGAAGTGGAAGACCTGTGGATGTCTCTACCCCAGAAGCAGTACAGGCAGTTGAAGACCTGATCAAATCTGATAGAAGGGTCACTTTAGATGAAATTGCTACAAACTTGGACATCTCCCATGGCACAGTGTACGCAATTGTGCGTGAGAAGCTGCGTTTTTCAAAAGTCAGCTGTCGCTGGGTTCCAAAGATGTTAACGGATGATCACAAAATGCAGCGCCTGATGGCTTCCAGAGCATCACTACGCAGATACAGAAAGGAGGGAGATGTATTTCTATCGAGAATAGTGACAACTGATGAGACCTGGGTCTTTCATTATGAACCTGAATCGAAACGACGATCAATGGAGTGGAAGCATGTTTCTTCCCCAGTGAAGAAAAAATTCAAATCTCAGAAAAGTTTAAGGAAAGTCATGCTCACTGTGTTCTGGGACAGAAATGGGCCGATCACTATCAGTTTCTTGGAAAGGGGCAATACTGTGAACTCAGAGAACTACTGTGAGCTGCTAACTCAAGTGAAAAAAGACATTAAGAACAAACGGAGAGGACTTCAATCAAGAGGTGTGATTCTCCTTCAGGATAATGCAAGGCCCCACACAGCAGCAAGAACCCTAGCCAAAATTGAAGATTTAGGCTGGAAACTTCTAACACACCCACCCTACAGCCCAGACCTTGCACCATCTGATTTTCACCTCTTCGGCCCACTCAAAGAGAGTATGAGGGGAATTCACTTCCAGACTGATGAAGAAGTGAAGGCTGCTGTGAGCAACTGGCTAAGGACCCAGTCCACGGAATTCTATGCCAAAGGAATAGACAATCTAATATCAAGATGGAACAAGTGTGTTGCAAAGGAGGGAGACTATGTTGAAAAATAAAAAAGCATTTTTTGATTACCAGTCATTGCAAACTTGAGTTATTAAAAAAGTCTCATTACTTATTGACTGACCCTCGTACTTCCATAGTCTAAATCAGGGGTCGGCAACCTTTTTTGCACAGCGGACCGGTTTAAGTCGGAAAACTTTTCGCGGACCGGCCTTAAAATAAACATAAATATTTAGCAATTAAAGTTTATTTCAGCTCATAAGATATTACAACAGTGATTCAATGAGAACCTTGAGCTTGTTTTGCCGCAACAAGACGCTTTCACCTTGGAAATATGGAACTCAATGACACAGGAAATGTGTTCCTCACGTCCAGTCTGTTTCGCGGTTTCGTCTTTGTTGCTGCCATTACAGAAAATCCAGACTCGCATAAGTAGGAGGTCGGAAACGGTAGCAATGTTTTTAATGCTTTTATGGCACGGTCGGCGTATTGTGGTAAGACCTTCATCCAAAACATTGGCGGAGTCATTGTATCAAAAAGACGTTTCAGGCTACCATCATTTGCAATGTCCAGCAGCTGGTCTTCTTGTCGTACTGGTAAGTTTGATCCACCTGACTTGAAAATAAATGGAATACGGATCCATTTCTTTGCAGCTCGAGGGTCTTTAGCGCTTGGAAAATAGCGCTTAAACTCTTGTAAAAGAACACGCAAGTAACTGGTTACAAGGTCGAAGAACTCTTGCTCAGCCTCGCTGCCTTTCAAAGTCTCTGCTAACGTTTGAAATATGTCAAATACTCTTTTGTTTACTCGCTGCTCCCATGATTTAAGTTTGTCTTTAAATGCAGCCACTTTATCTGCCAACTTGAATACAGTTGTCATTTTGCCCTGCAGTGAGAGATTAAGTTCATCAAGCAGATTGAAAATGTCACATAAGTAGGCAAGTTTGAGAACCCATTTTTCATCACTAAATTTGTTAGCAAGGTCTGAGTTTTTCTCCAGTAGAAACCTTTGCAGTGGTTCACGTAATTCAAACACTCCGTTTAATGACTTTCCACGGGAAAGCCACCTTACTTCTGTGTGCAAAAAAAGGCATTTGTGTTCTGCATCCATATCTTTTTATATCTGCTCAAACAGCCGGGTGTTATGTGCATGAGCTTTAATAAGGTTGATCAGTTTAACTACATCACTAAATACACTGTGAAGCTCAGGTGATAGTTTTCGGCTCGCCAGCATTTCCCTGTGAATGACACAATGAGTGGCTTCGCACTCTGGTGCGACCTCCTTAACCCTCTGTCTACCATGGGGTCCATTGGACCCCAAAATAAAACTTGAGCTTTCATTACTCAGAACACATAGCATATACGACTTCCATATTACCTGACTTTTTCTAAGTTTAGTTGATCTTCAACGAGGTAGGGTATCATATATCTCAGATAAACCGAAATGGTAAAAAAAAATAAAAACAGCATCGTATACCACTGGGGTCCATTGGACCCCAAGCCAATAACTAACCTATATTGTTTAGTTTGAAACGACTAAACATTGCTTGATAGAAACATTTTGTTTTGAAACAACTGACCAGTTTTTTAGTACCACAAATAAAAAGATTGTTAGTTTGTATAATTACATTTTATATGAAGTAATGCTGTGAAAGAAAAAATGACTAACTACTTGGAAGAAGACGAGGTTTTAGAGCTCCTGGAAGATAGTGAAGATGATGATGATAGCTGGAGTGAAGAAGAAGAAGCAATTGAATCGTCGGATGACAATGGAGAAATTGACCATCTAAGCGAGGAAGATTTGTCTCCTTCTAATATCTCGGATATTGATGAAGATCAAGATACTTCTTCGACCATTTTCATTTCCCGAAATAAGAAAGAAAATTGGTCATCAACGCCCCACACAAATGACATAGGACGAACTGCTGCTTGTAACATACGTATATCGCGAGAAACCAGACCCTTCACGCTACGCAAAATCGCAATGCGATTCAATTCCTGATTCATTCAGATTATTTTTTAGAGACAATCTGCTGCAAAATGTGCGTAACTGGACAAATGCTGAAGGACTATTTGTATACAAAGACAAGTGGGTTGCTATAAATCAATCCGAATTTGACAGGTTTTTGGGTGTAGTAATTTTAATTGGTGTTTATAAATCAAACAACGAAAATGTTGCTCAGCTTTGGAGTAAAGAGGACGGCAGACCTATTTTCAATAAACTCATGAGCCGAAATCGATACCAGCAGATTTTACGAGTTCTTAGGTTTGATGACGCTAATTCGCGGAGAAGACATAGATCTGAAGACAAATTTCAACCAATCAGAGATGTTTTTGAGCAATGGGACTTGCATTTACGTGATGCTTACGCACCTGGTCCCCATATGACTGTTGATGAACAATTAGTTTGTTTCAGAGGAAGATGCCCATTTCGGCAGTACATTCCTTCAAAACCTGGAAAGTATGGAATCAAAATTTGGGCAATATGCGAAGCCAACACATCGTATGTATGGAAGATGCAAGTTTATACTGGAAAGAATCCTGCAGTTGGAAGAGAAGTAAACCAGGGAGCAAGAGTTGTCAAAGATTTGGTCAAAGAAATTGAAAATTCTGGAAGGAATATAACTTGCGATAATTTTTTTACCAGCATCCCACTTGCTCGAGATCTGCTGAAAAAGAAGCTTACTCTGGTAGGAACTATTCGGAAGAACAAACCAGAATTGCCTCCACAATTCACAGTCGCTAAAGGACGTGAGATAGCTTCTACAATTTTTGGATTTCAGAATGATGCTATGATCGCATCGTATTGCCCACAAAAAGACCTTGTGGTAAACATGCTCTCGACGATGCACTCACTTCCTGAAGTAGCTTCAAATGCTGCTGAAAAGAAACCAGAAGTAATCTTGTACTACAATAGCACCAAAAGTGGAGTGGACATTTTGGACAGGATGGTTCGAACGTACACCTGCAAGAGGATGACTAGAAGATGGCCAGTTGCCCTATTTTACAACATGATCGACGTAAGCGCTGTCAATGCTTACATACTATGGCAGCAACTGCAAGGTGAAAATAACCGGACTTTTAGCAAGAAAAGAAGTAGAAAGTTTTTGATTGGCTTAGGAAAAGAACTTGGTGGAATATCAAGTGCTCCGTCAACGCAAAAAAGGCACGCAATTCAGCCCCAAAGTAACAGAAAAAGGGCTGCAATGGAAAACCAGGCACCAAAAGCGAAGAAAGCCAGATGCTATCTTTGTGAAAGAAGCAAAGATAGAAAATGTCGACAAACATGCATTGCCTGCAACAGAAACATTTGTCAAGAACATTCGCAAGTTATTTGCATTCAATGCAACCACTAATAGGAGAAAACTACTGTAATAGTCTCGGCATAAGCATTTGTAGCTTTCTGAACGCTTTATCACAGCTTGCCTTGGTTTGCGGTATTGCATAACTGTGTGTTTTGGTTTCTGTGTAACCAACTAATGTGCTGACTAAATCGGCCTTGATTTCTATGCTTTTATGCGAACTGCTATATTGTTGCATTCTTTTAAGAATTGATGTTTGGGAATGAGCCATTTCAAAATTTCATGAATATACAAATCATTACATCCCGCCGGGAAAAGGTGTATTAAGTACAGTAATTACAGTGAATCACCTAATCGTTTGACTGCCTGTGTAACTGTATATGAATTTTAAGGCCTAATTACCAGATTTTCGTTTTTTATTGCGTTTTTCACTTGTTTTTGTGTTTAAATTGTTCGTTTTTTACTGTTCTTAATGTTACTTTGATGCTTTGTGTGAGATGTTTAGGTTCATATGTTTTTTGAAGGCTGGGGTCGATTGGACCCCAATGGGACAATTTGCATGGAATTTTTTTGGTAGACAGAGGGTTAATGCGAACAGTCAAACCAGACAGGCGGCCAATCATGGCTGCAGCTCCATCCGTGCACACACCGATACAAAAAGACCAATTCAGTTTTTCTGAGAAATATTCATTGAGAGACTTGAATAGTTCAGAGGCAGTGGTGTTTTTTGGAAATAACAAAGCACACAGTATGTCCTCATGAATATCCTCTTCATGGAGATATCGAACAAAAACTAGCAGCACAGCTTTGTTTTCAATATCTGTAGACTCATCACATTGAATCGCAAACCACGGTGACTTTACAATCTGCTCTAACAATTGAGTTTCAATGTCTTCCGCAATATCCTCAATTCGTCTTGCAACAGTATTTGGCCGTTGTCTAAACATGTTAAAACAGTTTTTTTCACTGCTGGATTAGCCTAATCATAGATTTCAGAATCACATTTGTGACAAAAATATGTACTCAAATTTTCGGTACAAGCTAAATGTGACCTCTTTAGGTAACCATAGCATTGTACTACCCACTCTTCATCAGGACGACTGTTAAAATAGGGCTCAAAAAATGTAATGCAAAACTACACTTTTGCTTGTAGTGTTTTTACAAAAATTGTTTTTCTTTGTTTGGAGCTGTAACAGATTGTACTTTTCTGGTGTGTCTGTTAGCATGGCACACTTTTTAGACTTTTTCTTGTTTTGCACCAAAGACTTAGCCTATCTTTAAGTTTTTTTAGCACTCAGTAGAGTTTTACATGGCCAACACCAATGTTTTGCTACTCCCCTTATTAATCTCTATTAAATTATAGCAACTGCATGCTGCAGCAGCTCTTAAGTTGTCTTGTAATGATGAGCTGGTGTTCCTGTTAGTCTTTCTTTTATAACTTCTCATATTATTCACAAATGTTGTTGCCGAAGTTGCTTTTAATAAAAGCTAGTTAAACCTATGCACAAAAATATGTGTTACAACTTACCCCATTACCCCATTCTATTTGAATAAGGTTTTGGTAATTAAAATTTTCTTTGTTGTATAATAATGTATAAATTTTTATTTAAAAATTGTGAAGTTATGGCTCCAACCAGGGAAATTATCAACATGATGAAAGAAATGGAAAATAATATAAAGACACATATTCAAGAAACAATCGAAGAAGCACTGAAGAGACAGGAAATAAAATTTAATAATAAAATTGATGAAGTATTTTCAAAACTAAAAGATCAAGAAAAAAAAATTGAAGATGTAATAAAAAGTCAGAAGTTTTTGAATGATGAATTTGAATACTTAAAAAATAATGTATCAAATTTAATGAAACTTGACCTGCAAAAAAAAACTGATGATTTAATGAAAGAAAACCAATGTCTCAAAGATCAATTAATTGAAGAGGAAAAAATGAGAGATGATTTGGACCAGTACAACAGAAGAGAAAATTTAGAATTTCATGGTATCCCCCTAAATCCAAATGAAGATACTAACCATATCATCAAAACCATGGCAAAAAAATTAAACATCGATTTAAAAGAAAATGATATTTCAACCTCCCATCGTCTTCCAAAATCTTCGTCAAATAATCCTCCAATTATAATTGCCAGATTTACAAACAGAGACATAAGGAATTTAATATTTCAAAAAAGAAAAAATTTAATTGGAGTACGAGACTATGGCATTGATGGCATGACAAAACTATTCATCAATGAAAATTTAACTCCAAGAAGAAAAAAGCTGTTCTCCTTAGCATATAAAAAAAAAATTAACTCAAAATATCAATTTCTTTGGACATACAATGGTGATATATTTATCAGAAAAAACACCACTAGTGAAAGAATCAAAATCACCTGCAAATCTGATATCGATCAACTTCTGTAAGTCACTAATTTCTCAATGTAATATAAACATGTGTTTAGTTGTTTTTTTTTCTTTTAAAATGTTCAACATACATGAATCTGTATGCAAACCAAATTTGAGTATCTCTGAATTTTGTAAATTACTGTGTGAAACAAGTTACACAAAACATAATATTTTTCTTCATATGAATGTAAGAAGTCTTAATAAAAACATAAATAAAATTGATGAACTGCTTGGGTTGTTACCCTGCTCTCCAGAAGTGATGGTAATTAGTGAAACAAAACTTAAAAATATAAACTATAATATTACATCTATTGAAAATTATCATTTTCATTCATCAAATTCTCCAACAAACAGTGGAGGTATTGGCATATATTTAAAAACACCATTAAATTATAAAATTCGTCCTGACTTATGCTTGAATGAAGACTTAGTTGAAGATATTTGGGTTGAAATTAAATCTAATAATTGTAATAAAGCTTACGTCGTGGGGGGGATTTACTTCCATCCTCATTCGTCAATATCTAACTTTCAACTTAAATTAGAATCTGTCATAGAAAAAATAAATTTAGAAGGATTAAACTATTTTATACTGGGTGATTTTAACATAAATTTATTAAGTGATGCTCCCTCAATCATTCAATATAAAGAATCTCTTGAATCATTAGGTGTAATTAATCTTATAAATTGTCCTACAAGGTACATGAACATGCAAACTCCATCATTATTAGATCATATATACTGTAATAATTCCACAAGTAATTTTATTTCTGGCTCAATATCTTATGATATAAGTGATCATAATCCAGTTTTTGTGATGATACCCAAAAATAAAGTTTCACCAGCAAGTAGACCACCATGTGAAATATTGAAACGAGATTTTTCAAATTTTTCTGAAGTTAATTTTTTAGATTCTTTAACAAAAGGCTTCGACAAAAGCAACCTAGGTAATAACTTTTCAGACCCAGAAGCAGAATTTTCAGAATTTTTGAATATATTTCTAGAATGTCTCAAGACTCATGCTCCAAAACAAAAACTTTCTAGAAAGAAAATCAAATTTTATTTTAAACCTTGGCTGACAAAAAGTATTCAAAAAAGTATAAAAGAGAAAAATAGACTTTATCAAATTTCTTGTAAACATTCACATACATATATCCATTACAAAAAATACAAACAATACAATAACATACTAACACACGTAAAACAACAATCAAAACAAAATTATTTTCAGTACCAGTTGGAACTTAACAAAAACAATAGTAAAAATACATGGAAAATGATTAAAAACATAATACGAAAACCTGCCAGTGATAGTTTAATTACAAACATTAAGTGTCCAGAGTCTAATAAAGATTTATTTTCACCTAAAGACATATCTTCATGTCTAAACAACTATTTTACATCAATAGCAGCAAAATTGGCAAATTCTCTTCCAAAAACAAGTCCTTCAAAACCATTAAATACTGTTTCCACTTGCTCTTCATTGTTTATTAAACCAGTAATTGATGAAGATATCATAAGAGAAATTAATTTATTAGACAACTGTAAATGTGATGATACATATGATATACCTGTTAAAATTCTTAAATTAAGTAAAAATGTAATAGCACCTACATTATGTTATTTAATCAACAATTGTATTAATAAAGGTGTTTTCCCAAGTGCATTAAAAATTGCCAAAGTATCACCAATTTATAAAGGTGGTGATAGAGACATTGCTTCAAATTATAGGCCAATTTCCATCTTACCCCACTTTTCAAAAATTTTTGAAAAAATTCTTAAACATAATTTAACTGATTTTATTAATAAGTACAAAATCATATCAGAAAATCAATATGGTTTTCAGGAAAACAAAAGCACTAGTGATGCACTTATTGAACTAGAAAATTACTTGTGTTATCAGCAGGCAAACAATAAAATTACTTGTGGAATTTTTCTTGATTTGAAAAAAGCTTTTGATACAGTAGACCACACTGTTTTAAAACAAAAATTAATTGCAATGGGTATTAGGGGGCTACCTTTTGATTTAATTTCTTCATATCTAGCAAACAGATACCAATTTACATGTATAAATTCAACTAAATCAGATAAAAATTTAATAAATCATGGTGTCCCACAAGGTAGTGTCCTTGGCCCTGTTTTATTTCTCCTATACATAAATGATCTTCCAAATGTTTCAAGCTTAAAAACTCTTTTTTTTGCTGATGATACAGCACTTTTTGCCTCTGGTAATAACTCATCTTCAGTAGAAAAAGTTGTCAATGAAGAACTTAAAAAAATTGAAAATTGGTTGCTTAAAAACAAACTTACTTTAAACACCCAAAAATCAAGCACTATAATGTTTGGAGAAAAGAAAACTGAAAATAACATGATAAACATTCATATAAATAACAGTCAAATTTGCCAAAAAGACGAAGTTAAATACCTGGGAATTGTAATTGATAAAAATCTAAAATGGAAACCACATATAGATAAATTAACTACCCAAATATCTCAATCTGTGGGAATGCTGTATCATTTAAAAAAATACCTTTCCTTTAATAATCTAAAGCTCGTGTACCATGCACTTATAAAAAGCAGATTGCAATATGGCATAATTTTGTGGGGAAATGCAAATCAATCAGCACTAAAAAACCTTAATAAAATGCATAATAGAGCTATACGATACATTAGTATGCAACCATATAGAACAAGATTAAATAAATTGTATGCATTTTCTAAATTATTAAAGCTAAATGAATTGTACCAATATTCTGCAATGAAATTCATGTTTCGATTATACAATGACAGAGAGTTTAAAGATAAAATCCCTTAAGTAAATGAAATTCATGCTTATAATACACGGCAATCAAGCAATAACAACATCTTTATTTCACATTTTTTGGCTTGTAAATCTTCTAATAGTCTTATAGTAAATTGTATGAAAATGTGGAACAAGCTGCCAATTAATATAAGAACCGAACAAAGAATTAAACCATTTAATAGATTATTGTACCAATACCTGCTAGATACCTATGAAATTTAATCAACATCCAAATTTTACCCATATAAATTATTAATTCATAGTATTAATGCAAAATAAACTACATGCATAATGCATATTATTTTAACGTCTTTAAGGTTTTACTTTAAGAAATATTATGTTTTGTATTGCTCTTTGTGCACCTCTTTAATCCTTAATTGCCTGCTGAAATCTATTGTTTTTTGTTTTATGCTAACTGTCTTATTTCAATAAATTTTATATTGAGACCTATTCTGTTGTTTGATTTAATCTTATTGGCCTTTATTTTGTTTTGTTTTTGTACTTTTCTTTGTTTTTTTATGCTCCTTTTCATTATTGTGCTGTTGGATTTGTGCTATTTGTATCTACTCTGAAATCAGTTATGTTGTTTGTTTTATGCTACTACCTTTATTTTCAATTTAATTTATGGTAAGATCTATTTCTGTTGTTTAATTTAATCTTATAAGCTTTTGTTTTTTGGTTTTTTTTTTTGTTTTTTTTTTTGTCCTTTTACTGCCGGTTTGATTGTTTGATTGTTTGTTTTGTTTTTTTTTCCATCGTCGTGTTGTCGTTTTTTACACTATTTGCTTTTATTTCAAATCGAATTTATGCCGAGTTATTTTCTGTCGTTTAATTTTATCTACATGTATGCGGCCTTTGTTTTTCTTGTTGTTTGTTTTGTTTTCATCATGTTTGTAAAGTGATTTATAATTTTATTTTAATTTATGATGTAAAATGTCTTATGCTAATGTTTTTCTAAGTAAATAATCAATTTTACATACCAAAAACTTAATTTATTAAACTGCTTGTAATGAAACTTTTAAATAAGCTGGGGGTAGTGATTAAATGACTTTTGTCCCTTCCTACCCCTGCATCACATCTTTAATAGTGCTCTTTGATTTGATATATATGGCTTATTATCAGTTTGTTTTAATTTCAAAATGTAAAATTATTGTTTTTTTTTTTTGTGTTTTAAGCGGTAATTTATTGAAAAGATTTGATGCAAATAAACAGATCTCTCTCTCATTAGCCTATGTTACAACTTACCCCATCTCATACTTAGTCAAGTTTTTGTTAATATCTCAAAGAGTTAAGTTTTAGTTGCTAAACCTTGTTAGGCATTTAATAGCCAATTGTTTTGTGTTTCGACTGATATAAAACATTTCAACAAAACCTAACCCGCTATCTCTCAAGAAGACAAAAATTAAATTTTGAAAAATTTACTTTGCCTACTCAAAAAGCTTGTTTTAACAGTAAGCCTATTTTTAGTCATTGGAACTAAACAATGTTATTAGCTAGCAATCGGTCTTAATATGATTGTTATTTGGGGCTATTTTAAATTTTGTTAGTTTATGTTAGATTTGGACAAATACGAATGTTACAACTTACCCCATGTTACAACGTGCCCCGTCTCCCCTATTAATTGACGCCTTTCGTTGTTAAGTGATTTGATCAAGTGCAGTCGACTCCGCTTTATTGGGACACCCAATAAATTAGACTATTATTTTATTCGGGCAAAAATACCAAACATTACTCACATAACTTTTTATTTTTTCGGGCAATAAATATCATTGTATTGCCGGATTAGCAATAATTTGCACGCAAATTTAAGTGATTTTGATAACCAGTGGTGGATATTCCAATTTAGGGGCCCGAGGCAAGAATTTTGAAAAAATTTATGTTACCTGAGAAAAGAAAGAGATCTGATCTTGGCTTGTATCAAGGTGGTCTCTAAAAAAAAAAGGTCTTCACTTCCATTTGCTCTCAGTTTTCCCTATTTTCGTCCCAAAATCAGGGTGTTCTCTAAAAATAGGACTTCACCCAGAATCATTTTCTGCTGCAGCGAATTCAAAACTGTATGTGCTATTTTCGAGAGGGGGCCCTAAAATCGAGGGGGGCCTGAGGCGACTGCCTCATTCGCCTCACCCAATATCCACCACTGTTGATGAGAATGAAATAATAGAATCAGAGGCAAGTTAAACTTTAACAAATAACAAAAGGCGTAATATATTTTTAAAGAAAAACTTGAAACACTACGTTTCTGTTGCAAAAAGTTGTTAAACTGTTGTGTACAGTTCGACTCTCACCATTGTGTTGATTAGTTTTGTTTTTTGCTTTTAAATACGTTGTGCATTGTGTGTTGTCTTTACCTGAAGAACTCCGCCCGACGTAACGGATGAAAGGTCGTGTTTTAAATTTTTCTTTAAAAAATATATTACGCCTTTTGTTATTTGTGAAAGTTTAACTTACCTCTGATTCTACCAGAAGAACTAATGAATTTTAAACTAAGTAATATTCCTGGCAACAGTGTTTACATTAATAAAAAGATAGCGTGACTGTTTTAACAAAATCAGCTTCACTGCCCATCTGTTAAAAAACAAACAAAAGCAGACACAGAACCGACGATCCAACGTTGCATCTCATTGTTTTGCCATTCCATTGTCGGAATAGCTCAGTGTGGTAAAAACTATAACATGCAAGCAGAAGTATGCCTGTTCGGTTCTCCCTACCGAAATCTGATTATGAACTACATGATTACCGATTTTAGTATGAAGCGAACGAAGCGACTGTTCGAGCAAAGCTTGGTAAACAAAATCAAGATTTTAGCAGCCTTGAGGTTAAGCAACTCGAACAAAATTGAAGGAGTCACATTTATTGAGAAATCCCCTTTGTTTGGTCGAAGCGAGTTTCAACAAATCTAAAAATACAACGAAAGCATTGCGGTAAAAAGCATTTGTTTGGAGACTATTTTGACATTGCACAACTTTATTTAAAAAAATTCGCGTCCAATTGTGACGTCACTATGCCATTGTTCTCAATTGCCTGGCTTGTCAATAAGTGACAGAAACAAAGATTGTTGAAGTTGACTTTATTTGTATTTGATAAAGTTGCAGTGATGACTTTAAGAAACAAGGGCCTGATTCAAGAATTAAAAGAAGGCACAGAAAACTACATGACTCTAACCCAGGGAGGTCCAACTCGTGGCTCGCGTGAAAGTTTTGAGTGACCCAAGTGGTATTTTCGCAAATGACTCAAACCAAGTAAAGCATCGAAGCCCAATATTTTGTCCATCTCGGGTCAAAATTTTTCACGAGTAAATATATCTGTAAATATAACAAAATTACAATCTGTTTAGTAATTAAAGTTCAGACTTTTTTTAGTCTTTACCTTGATTTCAACTAAACGTTTTTGAAATTACCCCCTGATAACCGCAAATTTAGATGAAGATTTTACGCCGAAGTAAATTTTAAAATTTTACATTGAAATCATCAAAAATATCAAATGAGTTTAAAACTTTTTTGTTTTTTTAACAACAGATTCATTGTTTAAACCTGTTGCTAGAACTTCAATAAATGCCACACATTCAAATGCAGCAACTGTAATGTTACTGCAGCTGAGCTTTGCTTCAGTTGTACAATGAACGCAAAGTTAATACGCCTCTATCACACGGCGTCACTCGTTCCGCTTTAATTAACAATAAAATTTCCGCAAATTTGGTGTATTATTATCAAAACAGATCAAAAGCAATGCTATACTCAACATTAACCATAAGAAAACTGAAAAAAAATTGCTTGTAGAAAAACTGCTTTCACTTCAAATGAATAATAGGGATAATGCTTTTGAAAACCACCAAACATCAAAGATTCTTGAGGATCAGGGCAATTTGAAAGCTGAAACAAGAATATGACTTGATAAAATAAAGTTTTTAAAGATAAGTTTTGTTTTAGAAAAAATTTTTATTCTCGTGCATTAAAAAAGTTATCAAAGAATCTCAAATCAATTGTTAATTTTTTTTCATCGGGCTTTAGCAATAAAAAGTGGTAAATAGTTTGCAAATTACCTGCAAACATATAATTGTTTAGCAACCAATATGCATTATCATGTCGGCAGCGTGGATAAGTGCTTAAAAGCACCGTGGTTGATGGCAAATATGATTGACACGGTTATGGTTCAAAACCTGCTTGCGCCATCCCGTTGTGTCCTTGGCAAAGTCGTTTTTCGGCATTTTTTTTTGCTTGGCAGTTTTAGCAAGCAGCTCTAAATTTTGGTCATATCTCTAAATAAAACCAAAAGAAAAATTTGAACATGACAGTAATATATTAACATCACCGGAAGCAGGTCGCTGTCATTGTGTATCTTTGACGCTTTCCTGCGAATCAGGGAAATAAATATATAAATATAATAAAAAAAATTTAATACTTGGTTTGATATTATAAATTTGTCGCAAACTGAGCTCCTTCTAGCTATTAGATAATTTTGTATCGAGATTCATTTGTTATAGGGTTTGTAAAATTTTCATTAATCGAACAAATATTTAAGAATAAACCAAACTAAACTTTGAGTTTTTTTGGAATGAAAATTTCAATGACTCGAGTCTACTTGAAACAATTATAGAAGGGCTCGAACTTGACTCAAGTTTGCACTACAAAGGACTCAAACACAACTTGAGTTCTCAAATTAACTAACAACTTGTATTTAAAACGAATCTAGATCTAAATGATTCGAGTAAAAAAATTGATGACCCTGATAATAAAAAAATCCGGATACATTTTAGTTAGTATTATATTTTATAATTTTTGGCAGCTTTATTTTCCGTTGGATGTAAAAAAAAGGCTGTTTAAAATCAGATGAAGACCAAAAAAAGGTTTTTGCTTTTAAAATTGCCTGTTATATAAAAATTCGTGTAAATAAAATTTGTCATAAACTCGGACTCGAAAGGATTTGAGATGTAGGTTTGAGAATAACTTCCCTATAATTGCTGTCAAAAGGGAAAAAATGAACATTTTAAAGGGTACAATTGTTTTCAGTGTGCGTTCTCATAATAAATGGCATTTTATTGCCGCCAAGTTGCAATGTGTATTTTCTAATACAGAAATTTTTTTCATATCGCAGCCTAGCCTCAAACGATTATTCTCAACAGTGGCTCCCAAACTAGTGGCTTGTTTATCTTGTAAGAACCCTTAAATTTTTACTTGGACACTCTAAAGTCAATATCTATTTGGAATCAGTTAGTTCAATGCACATTACTCAAAAAATATTCTGTTAGTTTATTTTAAAATCATTGAATACCAATAGTAGGTCTTTTGTCGCACTTCATTCGCAATGTAATCTTAACTTTGTAAATTTATGGTTGATTTTCCGTCTTTTTTGTAACGTAAGTATATTAAAACAACGGTGGGCAAATTACGGCTCGCGAGCCGCATGTGGCTCGCCGAACTTTTTTTGCGGCTCTTCTAGCTAAACAATATATATGTATAACGAAATCGAACAACATACAATTGCTATTCACAGTTGAATTTTGGTTAAACGAAGATTTCTAATTAGGTGCTCAGTCGGATTATAGCGTGAAAATTAAGCATTTTTTGTTTGTTGTTATGGAGCATTTATACTACAGCAAAAATTTGAGCAAAGCGAGCGCTATCTTCCTTTCATTTATTTCTCGCCCGCCGAGACACGCTGCTAACTTTAGAATAAAAGAAACAAAGATAGTGCTTGCTTCTCTGTAATGAAATTTGTAAAATCATTACATCGTACAACTCTAACAAATGAAGATTTGAGAGAATTAATTCACACTGCTTTGACCTCATACAGGGTTGCCAGATGCAGAACTTGAAAACAAGCCAATTAAGGTGAAAAAGCAGCCAAAATTACCAAAATTAAGCTAAATAAAATTTAACTTTTGTCGCTAGAACAAGTGTTCTCCCTAAAAAAAAGTCTTCACTTAAAATCTGTCTATGATCTCCCATTTTTCTTCCAAAATTATGGCTTTTTTGCATCCGGAAGCCATAAAGAAAAAAGCCAAAAAAAGTCAAAATGCCAAACAAAATTTTTGATGCCAACCACTCTGAAAAAAAGTCATATTTCTCAAATTTGGCGTCAAAAAAACCAAACTGACAACCCTGACTTCATATCGCCCAGATTTTCAAAAGCTAACTAATAAAGTGGAAATTCACAGATCTAATGCTGGTAAAATCTCGGAAAAATTATAAATCGTGTAACGTTGTATTTGTTTTTATTATTTAATTAAAACTTGCTTTATTTACTGTATTTGCATTACCACCTCAAGCAGAATTTGTGGCTCTCCGGCAGTTTTGAATTTTGACATGTGGCTCTTTTAAAAAAACTTTGCCCAGCCCTATATTATAAGATTCATATTTTCATGATTGCATAATTGGTATACTTCCTCCGCTTAATTTATTTATTTTCAAGTTGTCTTATAAATGCATAATGATTATTTGCTTTATTATTTTAATTCAGAGCGCATAGTGAAATTCTTTTCTTAATTCAGTTAGCATTAAATTTTGAATTGCAGTTAAAAAACTTACTTGTAATTAGTGATGTCTGCGGTCCTCCAAAATTTCTGCGGTCTGTCTACGGTCTGTCCTCTGAAAATCCTGCGGTCTACGGTCTGTCTCCTGTCCTCTCTGCGGTTCGCGTTGGCGAAATAACCGTTACCGTTATTAATAACCGCAATTTTTCGCGTTCCTTAAAATTGGTCTCTCATAAATTGCGCAAGATGCGAAATGCGAAGAGCAATATCTGTCTGTATGCAGTTGTGTATTTATTTAAATTTATGTATTGACTATGTATCGTATGCATGGTAAATATAATAAAAAAGTATCGGAAGCACAAATATGTAAGATTTCTTTTCTTTCGAAAGAAAATGTTTAATCAATTCTTCCTTGATGATTTTCAAGTATTGTTCGTTCTTTCGAATGATCATTTGCTCTTCTGACATGAGCGGTCCCAATCTATTCTTTTTTGCTGCAGTTGCAATACCGCAGTCCGAGAAGCACCGTTCAGATGGTGTCAGACCGTGTGTCAGATGGTGTCACACCGTAGTGTCAGACCTCTTCCGGGGACCGTAGAGACCGCAGCCTGCGGTCACTACGGTCCCCGGAAGAGGTCAAAAATAACGGTCGTTTGATGTGGACCGCAGAAGAGACCGCAGGATCAAAGGACCTACGGTCTGTCTACGGTCCCCTGCCAGGACCGGACAGACCGCAGATCTGCAGTCTGACAGAGGACCGCAGACATCACTACTTGTAATCACTACTTTTTAAAAAATCTTTCGTATATACCAAACATTTATGCAGCGTACTATTGAGAAAGGGAATATTAGTTTTATTGGATTTAATTAATGGCACTGCGGTTTTTCTTTTTTGTCATTGTGATTATTTTTAAAGTAAAAAAACCCAAATTTTTTCAAATGCAAATGTTCAAGTTGTAGTATAGAACTTCTAGGTTTTTTAAATGCCGTAATTTTCACATTGAAATTTAAATGGCATCTAATAGAAAGTAAAAATACGAGTTTCTTGTTCAGCAATACTGACCATGAGCAAAAATCAACGACTAATTGGAGTTTTTTTAAAAAATGGAAATATGTGTTTTTTTTAATCTTTAATGCATTAAGATGCTCGTTGAAAATGTTAAATGATTTGAAGTTTTGGAAAATTGTATACGTTTCAAGGATAATTTCAAAATTTCGGACAGGTCGTCATCTGATTATAAGACATTGTAAAACATTGAAATTTGGGTCTTTAAATGATTCGTACTAAAGATACTTTAGCTTTAGCAACAACCACAATGCATGAAGTTCCAAAACTTCTGTTGCAGAAGAATAGTTTAAAAAACAAGGTTATCTAATCATGCTCAACGTTTCTGCTTGATGGTTTAAACAGTCAGGTTGTTTGTTATTACTTCATACAATGTCTTATAATTAGGTGACGACCTGTGTCGAATTTTTGTGCACAGTTTTATGTAAATTTTTGGACATCGCTTCATTAGATTCTGTTATCAGCTTTCCATCACTTTACAAAACTTGTTGAATTTTTTCTTTTTCTTTATTTATTGACGTTATCTTCCTAAACTTTATTGCCTATACATCAAAGTGTTCCTTTCCCCTCTTTTTAATTTATCACGTTATTTGCTGAAACAGTAGGCTTTTACTCTTTTGTGTCCCTTTTTACTTAGTTATTTACTATATTTTAAGAATTTTTTGTGTTCGTTTTCATTATCGCCTTGCTTTAATTCTATCTGCCATCTTCTCCGTCATAAAATTTTTCTTTGAAAAGTTTTAACATTATGTCTTGCTATTGATATTATTTAAGTAATCGGCCATTTTTTTTTCAGAAAACTTTGTAAACTATTTTATGAGCAACAAAAGCAAAAACAAGTTGTTAAATTATTTAAATAGGTGTTTTCTCGGTCTTCATTTAAATTTTTTACAAATATTTAACGCGGAAATATTTTACTGCAAATATACAGTATAACTAACCGTCTTATTCGCAAATTCTTATTAACTTAAGCTTTTAAGTATGCTTTGACATTAGTAATTTGAGAACTTCAAATATGACAAATATTGCAAATTTTAATGCGATTAAAAAAAAAATTTTTACTAAATATTGCCGTTTGCTAATTTAGTTGCGAAAATTTGGAGATTGATGCACACCTATAAAAACACTTCATCAAACTTAAAAAATCTTCAAATTTCCTGTTTATAACCATCCCTGAATCAGTTGTACGAATTATCAAAAAAAGTTTTAAATTTTGCTCCTGCAAAGCTTTATTCATTTATTTTTTGATCTTTTATATCATTTACCGATTAAATCGTTCGTTATTTATAATTTTTTTTGTTTTGTTTGTTTGTTTGTTTGATTATGGTTTAGTCCATAATACGACAAAAACTTTAAAATTTTTAATATAAAATTTATTTTGACAAAACGATAAAAAATAAAGTAGTTTTTGTATTGACTGCTATATTGCTAAGTATGATTTAAAAAAACACAATGCATGCAAATTATTAAGAGAATACGATAAAAAACAATTGTTTCTAGAATATATTTTTATGAAAAATATTCATTTCACCATTACAATATTGTCTCTCAAAACATTACAAACAGTAATAAATGTCAATACAATTTATTTGGATAAATCTTGTGGATAAAATTCTGAATAACAATTCCAGTCTTTTTTTACCTTAAGAATTTATTTAGCGCAATAATGACACGACATACTACTTTAGTAGACATATCGATTAAAGCCAAAAATTACTACACTTATTACTATTGTACTACCATACCACTGTAAAACTTCATCTTAACTTTCATTTACGAGTAGTTATCAAAAGTTATTTTTTTCCTTGAAATTATTCAATGAAATAAAGCAATCTTTTAAACTTATTTTTTGGTTATTTTAAAACTTCAGTGCAAGCATTAGCAATTTATACCAGTTAAATAAATATTAAAAGTTCTGAACTCTAAAATTAATTATTATTTTTTAAAAATTGTCTTCTATAAATTTTCTACATTTGATTTGGAAATGAATAATTGCATTATTACCTTAAAACTGTTTGTTCTTCCAAACTATTTTAAAAAATTGCCGTTTCGTTTTGTCGGGGCACGAATTTTTCATATATTACGTTTGCTATATCAAATAAAATCTTTGATGCATCTCTAAATTTTTTGTTATTACCGGTAGAAATTTTGTTAACGTAATAAACCAACTTTTTGATGCCTGACTCAACTATTAGCTTTGCACATTCGTTATACGGCAATACTAAAGAATACATTGTACAATCTTGTAACGATTTACAAGTTTTGTTTAAAATTGCATCCATTTTCGCGTGTAGAACATAGGGATAATTGGACTGAAGCCAATCACGGTTTTCATCTATTTTGTTCCAAGGAATATAAACATGTCCTGGGCTTTTATTGTAACCTAGTCCGACAATTTTTCCATCTTGATTCACAAAACAAGCTGCTACTTTTGTGTTTGGGTCTTCACTCCTCAGAGCAGTAAGAAAAGCAACACTCATAAAATCGTCGTCGTCATCGTTTGAAGGGCATCCACTCCAGGCCAGACACAAACAGAACTGGGGCCGAGGGTTTATCCTTTTACTACCCCAGACTGCTGCACTGCCTGGATCAGATGCTGGCAGTGATGTTATTAAGCCAGCATCGAGTTTCGTCATCCAAAGCCGTCAGACCTCGTGCTCCATGTGGTGCCCGATGTATAGGGCACGCTGTTAGTACATGGTCTGCGGTTTGCTCTAAGGCGCCACACTCGCAATTCGGTGAAGGAGCGAGACCCCATTTGTGCATGGACGAATGGAATCGCCCAACATCAGTCCGCAGGCGGTTGAGCTTAACCCAAGCTGCTCGGGGTAAGCCCATCCCAACAGGCCTGACACTGGTCCCGGGCACAAAAGCACGGAGCCTGGAAGCACTTTCACAGTACTCCGCGTTCCATTTGTGATTTGTCCATTCAGAGGCGCGGATGCCAAGTCTGGCAAGATTGTCCAAGAGATTCCGCGCACCTGGCACAAATGGGCGTCTGGATCTTAGTCTCACTTGGCCAGTATCTGAGGACCCATTTAACAGACCATGCAAAATATGATCGGGGTCCAGAGATCCACGGTAAGCCAAGGAGAGTGTCGCTCCCATTCGGCGAAGCTCAGCTGGCTGGATGACTGAAAGTACAGGTAGGTGGTCCGTTGGATTGGGACGCAGGCATCCAGTAACTATGCGCAAGGCGTCATTCAAGACACTGTCAATGAGGCGAGTGTGAGCACTGCGACACCAGACTGGCGCACAGTACTCGGCTGTTGAGTAGACTAGAGACAAGGTGGCTATGCGTAGTGTTTTAGCACCAGCACCCCATCCCGAGCCCACGAGTCGCCTCAACAGTGTGACGCGCGATGATAGTTTTTTGCGCAATGCCACTAAATGGTGACGAAACGTGAGCGATCTGTCCAGTTTTACCCCAAGGTATGTAGGGGTTGGACAGAACGGTAAAAGTCTACTATTGTTGTAGACCTTTAGCTCACGTTTGGCCTCTCGGTTGTTTAAGTGAAAGGCTGTCGTCACCGTCTTAGTGTGACTGAGCTTCAACCTCCAAGTCTGGAGATACGCTGACAGTATGGACATGTCTTGGCTTAATGTCCCCTCCAAGTCCTTCCAGTTTCCAGAAGAGTGCAACAATGCTAAATCATCAGCATAAGCAAACTTTCTGGAAATCATGGAAGGAAGATCGTACGTATAGATGTTAAATAGGAGGGGAGCCAAGACCGATCCCTGAGGAACGCCGTTTTTAAGACGGCGTAGCCTGCTTTGCTTGCTGTCACCGGTGGTAAGGGTAAAACTTCGATTTCGGACAAGCTCCATGATCATTTTGACCATGTGCTTATCCGGAAGTAGTCTCAGCAGCTTGCAGGTAAGGCCACGGTGACAGACAGTGTCATAGGCAGCTGTCAGATCGATAAATACGGCACCGGCCTTCTTTTTAGCCTCGAAAGAATCCTCGATGTTCTGGGTTAGCAGAACGACTTGATCTACGGTTGACTTCCCGCGTCGGAACCCAGCCTGCTCTTTAGGGAGCAGTGGATCGATTAATGGTTCAATGCGGGCGTAGATAAGCCTCTCGAGGATCTTGTAGGGGACACAGAGCAGAGATATCGGTCGATAACTCTTTGGGTCTCCCACGGGCTTTGCTGGTTTTGGGATCGCGACCACAAGCGCTCTTCTCCAGATCTTGGGAATTTTGAGTCGGCGCAAACAGGAAGAAAGGAAGTTACGTAACCAGGACTTCAAAGCAGCTCCAGCATGGAGTATAAGCTCGGGGCAGATGGAATCAGGACCCGGAGCTTTACCTGGTTTTAAATGTTGAAGGGCAGCAGCAAATTCTCTCTGTGAAAAATTGTCAGAGATATTTACTGCGTCTGGTGTTGTGGCCCTCCAAAGGTCAGACACTTCTTGAAAGACAAGTCGAGATGACTTGCGATCAACAGCCTCGTATTTCCCATTTCTAACCAACTGAGACGCAATAGCATCGGCTGAAACGGGACAATGACGAGGAGAGTGTCGTGACCTACCAGTAAGGTTGTTCAAAATACTCCACGCTTTTCGACTAGAGTGTGAGAAGTCAATGCTCCGAACTGCTTCGGACCATCGATCCCTCCGCTTTCTGTCAAGCTTGGCAAGCAGAGTTGTAGCAGCCAAACTTGAGTCGTCTCCCTGAGGAGACTGCAGAAAGGTTTTATAGAGGGATTCACACTCTGCATCCCAACACGGAATATAGTTGTTTCGATACCCGCCTGGGATAGTCTTTTTGGCTGCTTTCTTAATGATGTTACAGAAGTCCTGGTAAGCCGCATCCATATCAAGTGTATCAGGCGGCAACAAAGTCTTTGCGAATTTATTCGTCAAAGCAATGTAGTGACTCCAATTGGCCTTGCGGAAGTTCCATCGCTTAACAGGCATGCTTGGCACTGCCATAGCAAACCTTGGTGGTGTAATAAGCGAGGGTCGATGTTGTGACCTGGGGAACTTCTCAAGGACACGTCTATCCGGTAAGCGACTGTTTGGACATACGCTAGCGAAAGCTAGATTTGGATTGGTGCCAGTGTTCCAGCGGCCGGAATAAAAACTGGCAGCGTCCTTGGCATTATATAGGAGGGCAAGACAATTAATACTTGCCCATCCAGCCAAGCACTCACCATCCGGACTGTTGTCATCATAACCCCAGTCAGCATGACGGCAGTTAAAATCGCCAGCGTACAGACAGGGGTGAGGAAACACTGGGAGATCCAGGGTTCGCAATCGCGTTGGCGGTGGTTTGTAGACGTTGACTATTTTATAGCCATCAACGTCCACACACAGCCACTCGATCTCCGATGTCGGTGGAGATTGGTCCAAAAGCGTGTATCTCAGTCGCTCGTGAACAAACGTGGCAAGGCCATGCTTCCTGCTTAAAGAAGACCCAGCTAGTTGGTAGTGTGGTAGCACCAACTTCTCTGCATCAGTGCAGTGGGTCTCCTGCAGTAGGATGACGAGTGCCTCAGACTGCATAGCGAGGTGATGAAGAACATTCATCTTGCTTGCAGTGAGGCCTTCGATGTTCAGCTGAAGAATAGTGGGTCTTCGGAACTTGTTGGCAATGTGCCCTGAAAAGGGCAGTTTTATCCTGACATTGCCCCGTCCTGAAAAGGACGTTTGCCGATTAACAGACCCACACTGAACATCGGAATGGGTGGATACCCTTCCGTTTTGGTAGGTTCGGTTTCGGTCTGTCATTTTAAAATCAATGAGCAGACTTACTCACGGCCCAGGCTGCGTGAAAGCACCTACCATCTGGGCCACTCATAAAATAATCATGTAAATCACTCATAAAATAATAATGATAAAACGTAATTCTGTTCTTGTTTCAAATGATTATTTTTTTTTTTTTTTACTCATAAAATAATCATTTGAAACAAGAACAGAATTACGTTCCATCTTTAGAGCAACTTGATTTTCTTGTTGTTGCAGAAAACCAAGTTAAATTAAAACGCCTTCAACTAACTGTTCCGACAAGACTTTAATGACGACAAAAATCGGTTTATATAAGAAAGCAGTGTCAAAAATATTGCTGATCTGCAGCGCCCTAAAAGCAAGTAAAGTCATTCTATTTTTTAATTGTAAAAAATGTATTTCAATTATAAGCAGGGTTGCCTTCAGAAATGACCAAAAAAAAACATAACTAACCAAATGAAAGAAGCCTAAAAATGTCAATTATTTTGGCTTTTTGTGCAATGAAGATTTTTTGATCCTTGCTTGTTTTTGAATAATTCATGCAGTATTTAAAGCAGTGTTTTCAATATTTTTTGTAGCAGCCAATATGCTAAGCGGAAATAGAGGACAAAGATTTGGCGACCAATCCGAAACTTATGATCTAAGTTCCGGTAATTTCAGGAAGTTTAAAAATTAACATTCAAGCGTAAATCTGCCTCGGATTTCTCAATTTTTGTCCCTAAAAAGTAATGATTCCTAAAAAAAGGTCTTCGTTTTGAATCTGTCTCGACTTTCTTGAATTTGGTCCCTAAAGAGCAGTGGTTTAATTTTTACACAACTACAGTTGTCGACAATTTACTTTTAGGTCGCGACCCAGGGGTTAAGTAGCACTGCATTAAAGACTAAAAAAAAATGTTTTACATAATTTTTAACCAAAAAACGACCTCTTTTTTCGGACATAGAGTAAAAACTTTGTTATAAGCGCGTTTTCTAGAAATTTTGTGGAAAACTAAAACGAAATTAATTAATAAAATATAAACACAAATAAGCACGTTCCTTAGAAATATACAAATTAAAAATTTTTAAAACAATGTTCATAAGAATAAGCACCAAAGGGTAACCCTGAATGTAAGAGACTTTTTTCTTTATGAAGAATTAAAATACCAATAAACAAAGAAACAATATACCAATAAACAAAGTATTTTTCAAGTTTTGTATAAATATTTGAACTATGGTAAACAATTAAAGAAGGGGTAGAGTTACGTAAACCTTTTCGGTACTTGTTAATGACACAGAACTTAATTGGTGATAGACAGTATTTCTTGTAATTTCTGATTGGCTTCTTTGGCTTAGGAATCATACCTGACTAAAGTTGTTTTTGTTGTTTTTGAATTAAGAGCTTTGAAACTTGTATTTTTTTAAACCAAGTAAAAAAAATCGATAAAAAATTTTGACTTATATAATTGTTTAAGATTTGCAATTTGCATGTTTCAAAACAATATCACTTATTACAAAGCACTATTATTTATTTATTTTTTTTATATGTGTATAATTTAGTAAATAGTTTTTGAAATTTTGTTACTTCCACAAATTTTAGTTTTCTAAATTTTGGAAAGTTTTTTAAATTTTGTTCCGATGTTAAAAAGTTTTTTGAAATTTTGTAGAATTTATTTGGTAACTTAGTACGTTGTTTAATCGTCTACCTTTTTTGGCGCCTGCTAAGAAGGCCTCGCCAATAACACAATCTCGGTGTCTACTAAACGATAATTCTTAATCTTCTTGCTGGATCTGACCTTCGAACCAGCGACAGCAAAAATATAGTCTAGCTAAATCACAGCTCAGACTACCACAATATCTTCTTTATTAAGAAATATGCTCCAATCCACTTAGGAGCCCGAATAGTATAAATCAAAGCAACAGGTTAAAGCTCAATAGCTTAATTCTTCACAATCACGTAGATCACCAAAGACTTGCGACCAAAAAGAACTATGACTTCACACAGTTAACAATTTTCCAATTTTAAGTTACCACAACGAAACATCCAATTATTTAATAATACTGCTTTTCAGCGAATCGTATTTATACCATTGGTAAGGTTGCTCGAATGTTCTGAAATTATCTCAATGAAGCCAATCACATATAAGCATTATTGCGTCACATGCAAAAACAAGTCAAGCGGAAATCCAGAATGTTCTCAATAAAGCGAAATTATGCAGTGTTGCCATATTTTTATAACTAAATGTAAAATATTTAAATTACTTACAAAACTGTTATTTCTTCGGCTATTTGAGCCGGACCAACGCGAAATCAAAGATATTTTTTATGAGATTGTGAATCTACATAATTTGGGCGATTTTTAGGAACGGAACAATATGTTTTATCTCTATATTTATCCTCCTGACTTGCAGGAAAGAGACGGAGGTACTAATACATAAGGTAAGCAATTACCCCGATCTGCTTCCGGAGATGCCAAGATATTGCTGTCCAATTAAAATTCAATAGAGATATGGCTGAAATTTAGAACTTTTTGTCAAGACAACTTAGCAGAAAAAGTGCCATAAAGTGTCTTTCCCAAGGACACCACAGAATGGCGCAAGTAGATTTTGAACCGAGACCATGTCGATCACACTCCTGGCTCTCTAACGACTCGACCACGCTGTCGACATACTAACTTTGTTAAATACTAGTTTGGCGAGATCTGGCGAACTAGTTGTCAAATTAAAACAAAAAGTGGCAATGAGATTTGTCACTGAGACTTTTTAAATACAAATCTGTTAGGATTAGGAGTTTTGGTTTTGAAACTAACCCTAACACAGTATAACCAAACTTATATCAAATAAACTTTATTGAATTTATTATAGCACTATCACGTTATGCATTATTTCGTCGCCTGTCTACCAAATCGTATAGCCACGTTACTATATATAATGAATATGAATGAATGAACAAATCACCGACCGTGGGCACAGAAACGCCTTCACACATAATTGCACACGATGAATATTATGAGAAGCGGGGCACGACCGATGAAACAAAGCATAAGCCGAGCATGCCGCAACCACGCATTCAGCATACACAAATCACGACAAATCTATCACGTCTCTTTGTCATTGAAATCATTGAGACCGGAGCATTTGTGTGTGAATATCATAACAAAATAAGCACAATCTAAAATGTCGCGTTGATTCATTGGTTTCAATATCTCGTTGGTTTTATTGTCTGTAAACGTGCCTAAACGCCCAACTCCGCAAGAACTCCACAAGAACAAGGATTCAAGTGCATTTTAAAGGCACGAGGAGAGAGAAAAAGGATCCAAGAAATCCCTTCCTAATTTGGCGATTTAAAGTTTTACATATTAACATTTCTGCAGAAAATTCATTAATCTTCTACACTGAGAAACTATTACTAACGAACGGAACCTCCTATCACTATGGCAATTTTCAAAAAAATAAAATGTTAGGATTTTGTTTTTTTGGAAATCCCCATAATGATAGGAGGCTTAGAAATGTTAATATGTAAAACTAACCCTAACACAATATTACAAGCAAAACTTATTTAAACAAAATTTATTGATTACACTGGCCAACAAATTTTTTGTTGCCCAAGGTTTCTAAGCTAATTTAGACTAATTTGGGGATGTTGATTCCAAAAATCACACTAATTTTCTCCCATCAGCTCAAGTTGTTGAGATATTTGCTATTTTATACCTTTTTTACCTTAAAATTAGGTGTATTTTTATATAAATTGTAGCATTATAATTACAATAGTAGGTTGTTATTGTGATGTATGTTAAATGATTATGACATCACAAACCTTAAAGTGAAAGTAAAATTTGCTATACACGCAGGTATGCAGTTGGTAAGATGTGGACACTGAGTAGTAGGTAGGCCTACCGATTGTGGCATGTTTTGTTGATTTCTGGGTCAAAGTAACGTTTATTCCTTTAATGTTAGCAATTCTTTAATAGGTCAGACAGGACTGGCGACACAAAAATTATTGTTTAGGATTTTTTAATTGATTTAGGATGTTTTTAATGTGCAGAATTTAAAAATAGAAATGATGTTGGTTTTTTAATCTATTTTAGATTCTGAAGATCTTATATGTTTTAACTTGGTTGTATTACTAAACTTTTTTCTTTTCTTTAAAGGTTACAAATGATTAAAATGATTTCAACTAGAAAATGTTACCGAAATAAGCCTAGCATATTCTGCAATACCTGCGATGAATACACACTCGTTCCTGATAGGAATCCAGTCATAACTTTCATAAAGCAAACTTACCATGCCTATTTTGGTATGAAACTCGGTGACAGGACAAAGCTTGGGCTCCTCGCATGGTGTGCAAGTCATGCACTGAATACCTGCGTCAGTGGAGTAAAGGTAAGAAGACTAGTCTAAAATTTGGAATACCCATGGTATGGAGGGAGCCCAGAAACCATGTTTCAGACTGCTTTTTGCGCTACTGATGTGACTGGGATTAATTGAAAAAACCGTAATGTTCTCAAGTATCCTGATCTTGAATCAGCATGTTGTCCTGTTGCTTACTCTGATGAATGCCCAGTACCTGTCTATGAAATGCTTTCTGACGACAGTGTTAACGATTCTACCGCTGCTCAAGAGAGCCAAGAGGATAAAGAAGCGGGTTTTAGCGATGATGCTCCACATCCTTTTTCCCAAAATGAGCTTAATGAACTTGTTCGTGATCTTCATTTGTCAAAATTCTCAGCTGAGCTCCTGCCATCCAGATTAAAGGAAAAAAACCTCTTGTCTGATGGCACACGCATCACTTTTTATCGCAACAGGCATCAAAAGTCCTTCATTTTTTCTTTAAAGAAGAAATTTGGTGTACTGCACAGATATTGTTCACCTTCTGCAAAAGCTTGGAGTGCCACATTATGAACTCAGAGATTGGAGACTATTCATCGACAGCTGCAAGAGATCATTTAAATGTGTTCTGTTACATAATGGTAACCAGTTTGCTTCAGTACCCCTTGCTCAATCGACTTCACTAAAGGAGAACTATGATTCAGCGAAGTATGTGCTGGAGAAAATCTTTTACTGTCAGCACGAGTGGCATATATGTGTTGACCTTAAAATGGTGAATTTTCTATTGGGTTAACAGTCTGGATTTACCAAGTACCCTTGCTTTTTGTGCATATGGGATAGTAGAGACAGATCTCAGCACTATACCAAGAAGGAGTGGCCAGCACGAGATGAAATGGTGCTGGGTAGATCCAACAACATTGTTAACAATCCTCTGGTGGACAGATATAAGATACACTTTTCCACCGCTGCACATCAAGCTTGGCTTGATTAAACAGTTTACTAAAACCCTGGACAAGGATGGTGGCTGCTTCTCTTACTTGCGCCATGTTTTTCAAAGATAATTTATTGAGAAATTGAAAGGTGGCATCTTTGATGGTCCTCAAGTTTGTCAGCTCATCAGAGATTTTGAGTTTGAGAAGTCAATAACCAAATTGGAATCAGAAGCATGGAAAGCCTTTGTTCTGGTTGTGAAGAATTTTTTGGGCAACAACAAAGCCAGTAATTATGAAGAACTTATCACCAACATGCTTTATGTTTTCGAAAACCTTGGATGCAAGATGAGCATAAAAATGCACTATCTATTCTCACATATCGATCGATTTTTTGAAAATCTTGGTGCTATGAGTGACGAACAGGGGGAGAGGTTCCATCAGGATATAAAAGAAATGGAAACAAGGTACCAAGGACGTTGGGATGCAGCCATGATGGCTGATTACTGCTAGACTCTGAAGAGAGATATTCTCTTTACTGAGCACTCAAGAATGTTGAAGAAACGAAAGCTTATTTTTTGATATTTGCCCAACGATGATATAACTTACATGTCTTTACTTTTTCAATACATGTTCTTCATTCCATTTTTTTAACATTTAATACATACATCCTATCAGATACATATTATGTGAGAAATGTTTTACATAAATCAACTACTAATATTCCCAAAATTTATTTATAAATAGAAGGCTGTAATCTAAGAAAACGGTTTTTAAAAATCAATTCAGAAAAAAAACCTGATCTGATTGAGAAAAACGAGTGTCATTTTTGAATTCAGTGGTGCAAAATACTCCTAATTCTGTTAAAAAATTATAGACAACTTTCAGCTTGATTTTTTTGTAAACCAGTGTTAATTATAAAAATACATCTCTGTCCCTGAACAGCAGCTTAATGTTCTTCATAATTTTGTTGCCTTTCCCAAATGGTATACAGCCACGTCTGTATATATAGCAAGCATCACCGAATATCCTAATCATTTACCGTGGGACAAAAAAACACTGTCGCAAAATTTCACACGATAAGCATTATGGGAAGCAGAGCACGATTGATAAAATAAAAGCATAGGCTCGAACATAAGGCAAGCACGCTGTAACCACTCGTTAAGCATACAAGAATCACGACATTCTCCCCCTAGTTGCAAAAAGAATTGTGGACGCAAATTTGAAAATAAAAATACAGAAATACAAAATAATTAAAAATTATTAGAGAAATTGAAAAATTACACTACGTAACACAATTTTTGTTTGGCTACTTTTTTTTTAATGCCCCCTTATGTATTTTTGGGTGCTGAATTCAAAAATCAAGGTAGTTTTTTCGTAACATCATTACTTTTTGAGATATTCAAAATTTTTTTTGATCCGACGCAGCTGCAGTTAGCGAATTGTGTTCGATTCTTGCAGTAGATTATATCTGCATATCAGGGTTTTGCTCAGCTTATTAAATGCAAAAATTAGCTTTAAAACGTTAATAAAAAAGAAGGTTCAAATAAACAGATTTTTTCTAATACTAAGAGTCACTCAAAAATGCACTGTTAAGCGAGCTTTTCTTTTATGACCGTTCTTATCTTGCCTTACCAAAGACCAAATGTAGGCTCCAATCATTGCACTGTCCCAGCGGCCTTTATATGGTTTTTCCATGGGCTCAATATCCTGGTGAAATCTCTCACCATGCTCCTCACGAAAGTTACCACCATTTTCTTGAAAAAAGTCCAGATAAGAGTATAAGAAATGCAGTTTTACACACATGCGACAACCCATGTTTTGGTAACTTTTGATAAGTTCTTTCACTAACTCTTGGTAATTTTGGTTCCTTTTATATCCCAAAAATCCATTAACCACTCCTCAAAATGCTTGCCACTCTTCCTTTTCTGTTTCATTCATTTTTGCTTCCAAGCTTTCAGACTTGAGCATTTTGCTTATCTGGGGACCAAAAAATATTCCTCCTTTTATTTTAGCATCTGATAGTCTAAAAAACTTTGAACGAATTTTTGAAAAACTTCTCCTTCAAAACTCAAAGCTTTAACGAACTGTTTTATTAGACCTAATTTGATACGAACAGGTGGCAGTAAAACCTTTTCCCGGGTTACAAGAGGCTCCCTAATGACATTGTACATTCCTGGTGTTAGTTCTTCCCGTGTTGTCCAATGCATTTTCTTATAGTGCTCACCGTCAGCTCTACTATTCCACAAGCACAAAAAGCAAAAGTATTTTGTGTATCCACTCTGCAGACCCAGAAAAACTCACAGCATTTTAAAGTCACCACAAACATACCACTGATTGAATATTGAATATATTGAATATAATTGATTTTATTGAATATAATTGATTTTAATGAGCAGTTGCTTGACATTTTCATAGTTTCTTTCATCTGTAATGAACAAGCAAGTGGAATTGACGGATATATATTGCCATTGTAAAGTAACACTGCTTTAAGACTTTTGGTAGAACTGTCAATAAAAAACCGCCACTGAGTAGAATCATGATCTATTCCAACAGCGCTAAACAAGCCTTCTATATCTTTGCAATAGCAAAGGTCTTCAATAACATCAAAATAGACAGAAAACTCTAAGTGCCTATTTTTGTAGGCAGTACTCTTACAGTCATCGCCAAGCAGATTCCACTCATTCAATCTGGAGGTTACTAACTCTGCTCCAGATCTCGTAAGACCAGATCACGTATTAAATCATTCAATTCTTTTTTAATTGGAAAATGAGGTTCTGAACTTGTTGACATCAGTGTCTGCATTTTCGGCATTAGTATCAGTTGTTGTTGATGAGTCTTCGCTGAAGTACATTTCTACCTGAAATGATAAATAAAGTAGCCTACATAGCATACAGTATAAGAAATTGGATCCAATCTCAGAACAAATAAATTAGTGTTAGTGATCTACAAAAAAAACTCACATTTGATGGTGGGTTTGGAACCGGTTAGGTTTCACTGTAAAGAATAGGTGCAATCGATGAGAGTATACTTGGATATGTAATAGCTCTTTTTCCGTTGACCTTGCGATACTTCGAAATGTTTATCATGCAAAATTAGCAATCATCATGATGATTTTGAGGCTTTCTTTAAACTCTGGAAACTGCAAATAACATAAGTTTTCTGGAACCCCTCAACCATCCTTCAAGATTAGATCTACAGCTGCCACAGATTACATGTGGTACGCAGGGCTTATCCTGATCACCAATGTCCATCCCAAACGCTGTCCAGTACTTTGTTCCTTTCACAATTTTGTATGTGGTGTGTTTGCTGCTAATGTAGAATCCACATACACAACAAAAGCAATTTGGTGAATTTTTTCACTCTCTACTAGACATTTTGATTTTCACTATTTAAAAGATGAATTCAATCTAAGATTAACACAAGACTTAACTCAACAAAATATAATTATAGGGGGTACTGAGTGGGCTGTTGGCATTCAAGGCTGACTGTTAGGTTCTGACTACAACGCGATACTTCTCTCTGTATACACAAAATAATGTAAACATGACTTTCTAATCGACTATTCTGAATTTAAGAGGCAGAGATAAAACGAAAACTGAGAATAGACAGGTAATAAAAATACTTTTAACTGTGAGATTTCGCACTCTCATATGCCCATTCACTGCCTCAATTAAATAAAACGCCAATTTACAACACGATAATGCTGATAGAGACAGATCACAGCAATCATGACCGCATCATACATATACAGTTAACGGAAAACCACAAAAAAACGAAAATTATCATATCTTCAAAACGATCGGTAATAGAAAAAAACTGATAGCTTTTTTGGAATCAGCGCTTGAAAATCGTACAGACACATTAAAAAATTTAGCCAAACAAACTTTTCGTAAAATTTTGTTACGTAGTGTTATTTGTAGGAAAAGTCAAATCACATTTTGAAACTAGTAAAGTAATTCAAAAACTAAAACATTAAAAACATAATATAGAAATGTTGGGTTGTGTGTGATAACTAAAACACGAAATATTGGAGTGATGAACTTTATGTGTTGTAAAATTGTAGATGAAATGTTCGTAAAAATAACTTCGAATTGCATCATTAAGACAGTTTATATTGCCAAAAATAAAAATATTTCCAATATATTTTCAATATAAAATTCTATTTCCAATATAAATGTTATTGACGAATTTTTAATCACCTTTACAGATATATTTTATGATTGTTGCAAAGTGTATAAAATGAGACATGTAGTTTTTAATCCGTAGCTTGAAATAATTATACATAAATTCAAAATCGAAAAAATTTGATATAGCATCACAAACACATTCAACAGCAAAAAGTACTTTTGAAAATATCCAACAACAACAGTTAAGACAATTATAATAATCAAGTTGTAGGAAAGAGGTGTTAAAAGTCCTCCATCGAGAATTGGAACTGATCTTACTCTTCATTTGCGTCTTCGGTAATCTAATAGTTGATTTCTATTCCGTTATTTTGTAAAAAGTCCTTCAATTGGCATCGTCTTTTGTAAATGAAGCTCGGTGCAATTCTGAAGTTTGCTTGAAGTTATGAAGTTATGGTCGTGAGGTGGCGGTGTTGTGTAAGATGACGACGGCTGAGCACTGCAAAACAAACATAAGCGACAACGATCTGCGTAATTAATTGATAAATATAAAAAACTAATGCAGTCTGAAAAATTGAATTTAAGCATGCATAAACATAACAACTATATAAAAAGCGACAGTACGATAAAACAAGAACACACACAAAAAAAATTCAAATGACAAGAATTTGGAAAGGTATTTTTTAACACATTTCAACGTAAAAACTAAAGTACATATTGTTGTTAAAATTTGTATTAAAATAACAATGATGGTGATAAAAAGCGTGGAAAGTTTTTCAAGGGGTAAAAAAAGTATGTCGGGCAAAATGACGCACAGAGTTTGTGACAACAGAAAAATTGGCGTCGTAAACTTTACTTGCTTGAAGCGAGAAGATGGCTTGCCTTGGATAATAAAGTTTGGACTCACAAGTTGGCCTATGCGCGGTTTACCAGCTTGGGTGCGTCCATACTCAACAAAAGGAAAGAGAGAAAAATTTTGTTTTGTTATCAAAAGCTAACAAAGGCAAGACAGTTGCGTTGATTACTGGGCAGGTAAGTTGTGTGATGACATCACCAGCCAAATCGCAAGACTAGATCTGCCTAATGCTAATGAAAGAATTTTAGAAGGATACAATTTGCCCAACGTAGAAAAGAAACAAAATTAGAAGTTTGTTTTAACTGACAATGCAACAACAAACGATTTGAAAAAAAAAATATTACAGATACGCTCTAATTGACAATGGAACAAATAAAAATTCAAAATTATGAAAAAGAAAATGCCTCAATCAATAGAAGCAAGAAAAAACTTCGAGCCATCAAAAAATAAAAATAAAAAACAATCAGGAAAGCAAAAAAATAAGTATGAGATATGGTTCTTAACTTCGATAGCAAATGGGTGGGTTGATTACTCGACCGAATCTAGTAGCTGTCTTTGTTGGTATATTGTACGACAAAAAAGGACGATCTTGTTGATCGATTTCGAATGAGTCGGAGTATGATTTGTTGGAAGTATCTGTAAAGTATAAATTGTTTTCGTACGGCGCTCTCCGTGAGTCTCTCGTGATAGTTGCCGCAGAAGTTGACGTTGATTTGTTCCGACTTGAAATAAAAAAATCATTATTATTCTTACTCTTAGTTTTATGATCATTAACAAAGTTAAGAGTGTAAGCTGGTTTTAAGCGATCAATAGAAATCTCAGAACTACCTTTAAATATTTCAATTACAAAATATTTATCAAAGCGTTCAAGAACCTTGAAAGGTCCAGTGAAAGAGTTTTCAAGTCCTTTTTTCACACGATCAACTCGAAGGTATACAGCTGGACAAGTTAATAATTGTTTATCTACGTGAAAATTAGTGTAGCGTTTTTCAGTGTTAATGGGAGCAGGGCTTCTGTTGCTGAAAAAATTCATTAAAGATTTCGTTAGAGCTGAATCATCAAAACGTGGTTTTGGCGTAGTTGCATCAAAAAAGGAAGAAGGCAACTGTATCTTTTTGCCAAAAAGCCGTTCAGCTCTGTTCATATTTAAAGCGGAATGATAGCTAGCCTGGATTCCTAAAATACAAAGTCCTAAATGATCAAACTAATCATCATTGTTGTCATGACATCGTAAAGCAGTACGCAAATATCGATTAAATCTATCAACTAAACCGTTGCTTTGGCAATGATAAGGAGTATTCAGCTTGTGATGAACGCCTAAGAAACTCATAAATTTAGTCTAAGAATAACTTGTAAAATGTGACGTATTGTCTGTGATAAGCATTTTTGGCACGCCAAAAATTCCAACATAATGATTTAAAAAATATATAGCAATTGTGTCACTTTTTGTATCCGGAAGTGCAAACGCGAAACAGGCTTTAGTGAAGCGATCGCATATAGTAAAAATATATCGATGACCACGACTTTCAGGAAGTGGCCCAATTAAATCAACATTTATTTCACTCAAAGCTTCTGTGGCGATCGGGTAACTTACAAAAGGTGCTGTCGTATGACGTTTACTTTTAACTAATTGACAATTAGAGCATTGTATTACCCAGTCTTTAATACCTTTGTTCATAGACGGCCAATAGTAACGTTGTTTGATTAGGTATCGTGAAGATTTAATATCGGCATGATTTAGAGAATGAATTATGTTAAATGCTTTACGTCGAAAGGCTTTTGGAAGCAAGATACGAGGCGTATCTTGAGAGACATCACATAATATAAAATTTGGTGAATTTTGAACGGGCAAACTTTTAATTTGAAGAGAAGTAATTTTCTTGCACAAGATTGAATATCAGCGTCAGATAGTTGCGCTTCAGCATTGCGTCAAAATCTAATGCATCTGGTAGATCGGAAATAATCGCGACGTTTGCTCGAGTGAGCGCGTCAGCAACAACATTTTTATCACTTTCTATAAATTGACAATCAGTACTAAATTCAGAAATGTATTGCAATTGACGTAAAATACGTGCTAAAAAATTTTCACTGTTTTTCTTTGTCAAACTCTGAACCACAGCTTGATTGTCACAAAGTATTGTAAAATGACGTCCATCGAGCATATATCTAAACAATTCAATACTTTCGTAGATAGCCAAAACTTCTTTGTCGAAAATTGCGTACTTAAATTTTTTAATTACAACACGTCCCTGCAGCCTTATCCATTCTCTTTCAAAAATTGCCAGAGAATCAGATTCAGTAAAATATGTAAAAATCCCATGATTCCTTTAACCCTATTCTCCTCAAGCTTTTTCGAGCCATTGACTCCTCAACAGCTGGGCTTCAGAAGCCCACCAAGTCAACGATTCATAACTTCAAAACTACTCAAGCTATCTTTATGGAATTTAAGCAGAGTAAAGATTATTTATTTAACTTTTGTTAGAGCAAAAATTTTTTTGAAAATTCATTTGATAAAATATGCAAAATTGCAATTTAGCAAGGTCACTTCAATTTTTACGTTAAGGCACTCTTTTAACTAGCGTGAAATGCGATTGAAATGGATTCGCTGTTGTAGCAATCGTAAACTCAATGGACTAATTAATATTTAATTAGTCCATTATTCCATTAATTAATTAGTCCATTAGTCCATAAGTAATTAACGGACTAATTAATGGGCTAAGTAAACTAATTAAATTGGACGTAAAAAGTGACGTCAACGCGCACGACAATTACAAACAATGAAGAAGTTAAGGAAGCTTGTTTCATTGTTTGAGTGGTCGAGTTATGAAAAATATTTTAGACCAGTTTCATTTACTTGCTTACATGTTTTGTCCACATGTTTTTGTCGTTACTAATAGTTATTGCTGCTTTTTTAAAAAAGGATTAAAATAAATAAATAAATTTTTTTACGCAAAAGAATTTGAAATTGGCTATGTTTTAATATTTAGCAGTGTTAAAATATCGACTTACAGATATTCTAAAACCAACAAAACTTTATCTTCTATATATCACTGTTTATTTGCACATCGTATTTCACCGCCTCAAAAAAAGTTTTTTAAGTAATGAAATAAAAGTACGCCATCGCATTACTTTACAAAAAAACACTGAGAAAATCATATTACTCGAGTCTATATAATTGTTACTGTTAGTCGTGGAACATATCTCGGCATCGATCAAAGCATGAAGCACGAATGTGTAAGCAGTGCCGCAAACACGTGGAAGAGCCACATATTTGACACTGATTTCATGATTTGTTTATGTTCTTGTTTTGCATTTTCTGGCCTGGTCCAATTTCATTATCATAGCAGAGACAACAACGTTTCCTAAAATTAGATTTTGAAGCATAAATTTAAAATGTAAATGTTACAACACTAAGAGTCACTCGCACCGAAATGACTTTCACTCGAAATCAATTTAATTTTTCGTTGAACATCAAACTGTAAGCCAGTCAAAGGCCTTCTTTCAACATGCCGTTGAATTAGGGCTGGCGAGAGGCTGCAAGTGTCGTTTTGATGGAAACGGATCAAAAACGTATAAGTTCGTTTCTTCTTGCATTTTATTGTTCTATTAGAAAAAACATTTTATGCCACTTTTCCAACTAGAAAGTCTTTATCAGCAACTCTAAATCACAGTTATAAAAACTAGAGTGCCCAATAAAAATTTTCTTGAACAGCAATATTTTAACATTTGTAAAGATTCGAGATTTACATTTGTTTATTTTGTCACTAAACGTTTGCAAATATTCGTATAACATATAATTGAGATTAAATGTAGGACAACGTGACTGGGAAATAACCATACTGTGTCTTAGTCAAGCAGTTACTTTTATTGTGTCATTCAAAATAACAAAAAAATTATAATAAAACAATCGTTTGAAAAACAAGCAAAGAGAAGGCAAAAAAGTAATTACAAGTGAAACCTAAAAGCAAAACTAGAAAATTAACGAATCTCGGTAACAAAGATAGATACATATATATTTTTATTTTGCAATATGAAAAATATGGCATGAAATATGGGATAAAATAACACATTTTGGCTCCGATATATTTAATTAAAAAGTGAATTTTTTTGTTTTACAATGTGGAAGATTAGACTAATCACCTTCAGAAAATATTGATCACCACCAGGCCTTTCCAAGATAACTTTGGAAAAGAGATGTTAAGCTGTAAAGCCCATTTTCATCATTACGTAAAACAGGGCAAATCTAAGCTTAATTTGTTGTAGCATGTAAAAGTAAGTGTAGTAGTATGTAAAACTTCAAGTAAAACACATAAATAGGACTGGCTTCTGTACTTTATTTTTTTACTGGAAATTGCTATTTTATTGCCTGGATTAAATGCTGTTGGCAATGTACCAAGCCACAAGCGTTTATTTTTTATCCAAAACTGTCCGACCTCGTGCTCCTTGTAATGCCCACTGCATGTGACACTCCGACACAAAGTTATCTCTGGTTTGTGCAAGGCGCCGCATTTGCAATGAGAGAAAGGAACGAGACCCCATTTTTCTGTGCACAAATGAAAATGCGTAACTACAGTCCGCAGGCGGAATGAGCCAACTGGCCGCAACCAACTGGGCGCAACCAGACGAGTTAACGACAACTAGAGACAGTCGACTGGTTAGTTAGGCTGCCCCCAATCAGCTGCGTCCAGTTGTCTTTCACCCGTCTGAAAGCGTTTAAGCATAACTCAAACTGTTCCGGGCACGCTATTTCGAACAGGTACGGCAAGGCGCTAGTAATGAAAGCACGAGGCCGGATGTACTCTCATACCCAGCCAACAGTGCTATGCAGGGACCATGCGGGCCCTGCAAGGGCTTCCCGTACGGGACCCGTATCGATTTGGCCGCGGGCGCTGTAGTGGCCCCGCATGGGCTTACCACACGGGTTTAATTTGGTTTTCAGTTTTAAGCCGTAATCAAAAATTAAAATATGCTAATAAGCAAACCTTTTTAATTATTTTAAAAAAGGAACAATTTGAATAAATAGTTTAAACCAGTGGTTCTCAACGTATGGGTTGCGACCCAAAGTTGGGTCGCCTTAAAATTTTTCTTGGTCGTTTGTTTTTCTAATTTTAGTGCTTATTTTTCCTTTAGTTTCGCAAAAAATGTTCAAAAAATTAAATTAAATTTTTACAGTAGTTTATTGATATATACAGCAAATCAAACAGATCATAAAAAAGTTTATTATGTAAACAAGTCATGAATCGTCAGTTGATGCATATTTCAGTCTAGAACACTAGCACTAATGATGGTAGTCTTCATTTTAGCTGATAATTGTACAAGCCTTAAGTTACGTAATAATGGCTTAGGAAGGTGCTATGTTCGCACTTAAAAGCTAAGTTCGCATTTGTTGTTTAGAATTAAGTTGCGAACCCGCAGATTACTGTAACGAGAGTGTAAATTTTTTATATTGGTACGATACAAAACACTACTAGTTGTTTCGTGGTCTTGCATGGTCTTGCTTGAGTCAATACTATATGATCAAGTGTAACAAAGTTCAAAAGCAAATAATATCCTCCGAGAAAAATATCATAGTGGTTTTATTAGCAATGAAGCTGCAATGCTTTTTCGCGCCAAAAGCAATCATCTATTGGCGAAATAAACGCTGTCACCTTTCGCTTGACCTTTGCTTTTTCGTTGGACTAAGAACTCCTGCAGTAAAAGTTTAAAAGTGTGTGACTGTGGAGAAGAAAGAGCAATTTCGTAATACGTGAATAAGATACCGAAACAACAGCAACACAGGCAATGAAATTTAAGTTGAGCGCATTTCTTGCTTGAGTTTTCAGCATAAAAAACTTTCGTCGTGCAAGTATGTTCGCTTTTATGCGATAATAAACTTAAATTAGGAAAAACGTTTTTACTATAAGGTAGACTAAATTAGAATTTTTATTTCGCAGTTTTAGACTAAGGTTAAAATGGCAAAACGATCATATAGTGAGGCATTTTTGAAACTTGGTTTTTCTGAATTGAATGGTAAGCCAAAATGTGTAGTATGTCTGAAAGTTCTCTCAGCAGAATCAATGAAAAAAAACAAACTTCAAAGCCATTTAGAGACGAATTGTCCGAATTGTATCAACAAGTCTGTTGAATTTTTTGAACGCGAGTTGAAATCGATTTAAGGACAGAGGAATATTATGACGTCGTTTACAGCTGAAAATAAATTAGCCGTCTACTCTTCGTATGCTGCTTCCTACCAGATAACAAAGCAGAAAAAAGCTCATACAATTGGTGAGGATTTGTTAATGCCAGTTATGAAAGAAGCTGTTAAAATAATGATTGGTGAGAAAGAATATAAAAAATTGGATGCAGTATCTTTGTCAAACAACACAGTGAAAAAACTCATCGCGGACATGTCTAATGATGTTCTCTAACAGATTGTACATAAAATTAAAAAAATCTCCTCTTTATTTGATTCAATTGGACGAGTCCACAGATATAGCAGGCTTTCCACAGCTTTCTGTGCTCATTCGCTACATCAACTACGTAACTATATCAGAAAATTTCTTATTTTGCAAAGTGTTGAAATTGCATACAAAAGGTGAAGATGTTTTTCAATACCGCAACAGTTTCTTTTCAGAATATTCAATTCCATGGGATAATTGCTGGAATTCGCACCGATGGCGCAGCAGCATGTACTGGCTTCAGATCAGGGGCAGTGAAACGAACCCAAAAAAAGGCACCAAATGCTAAATGGACTCATTGTTTTCTCCACAGAGAGGCCCTTGCAGCAAAAAATTTATCTCCAAAACTGCACGAAATATTAAATTTTGTTGTAGAATGCGTGAATTTAATAAAAGCAAGACCACTAAATCAGCGTTTATTTTCGCTTCTATGCGCCGACATGGATGCTGATCATGAGGCATTGCTGCTGCACACGGAAGTGAGATGGCTTTCACGGGGTCGTGTTCTGAAGCGAGTTTTTGAGCTGCGAGAACAAATCGCTTTCTTTCTTAGGTAACAGAATTTTGGGAATTAGCTGAAAAGTTTAGTTAAGAAGAATTTATTGCAAAAGTTGCTTTTGTTACCAACATATTTGACTCTTTGAACAGTTTAAATCTATCTATGCAAGATGCTGGTTTTACAGTTATTGAACAAGCCGCCAAAATTCCTACTTGCCACAAAAAGCTTGCTTTGAGGAAAAGTTATGCGACTCGAGGTGAATACGATATGTTCCCTGAACTAAAACACTATTTATGTGACAAAGAAGTTAATATTAAGCAAACCGTAATCGGACATCTAAAAATGCTTGCCCAAAAGTTTGAGGATTATTACGGTGAAAATCTAACACCAAGTGATGAAAATGATTGGATACTTGATCCATTCGCAGGCACAGATTTGCCTCATCTGCCTCTCTATGTAACAGAAAACTTTATGGACATGACAATAGAAGCAACAAATCGTATTTCTTTTGCGTCTTTGAAAGAACAATACCCAAAAGATTCTGCAAGTATCCACTTTTGGGCTTTCATAAATCCAGTATATCCAACAGTTTCGAAATTTGTGATAAAAAAATTAATTCCGTTTGCGACAACTTGGCTTTGCAAAACTGCATTTAGCGCACTGTGTCTATTGAAAACAAAACATCAAAATCGGTTGGACGTTGAAGCTGACCTGCGGCTGTGCTTAAGTAAAGTGAAGCCCCGATTTTAAAAACTAGCAGACGCCAAGCAGGCGCAATTTTCTCATTAGGCTAATGAAAATTGTTGCATTAAATTAGCGATGTAATTTTGTGATCTTCACTGCATTAATTTTGGGTCGCAAGATTCCTGAAATCGTTTTGTTTCTAAAAATTGGGTCGCTATAAAAAAAGGTTGGGAACCACTGGTTCAAACCACATGAAACTCGTGCGGTAAGCCCATGCGGGGCTACTGCAGCGCCGGCGGCCAAATCGGTACGGGTCTCGTACGGACAGCCCTCGCAGGGCCCGCATGGGCCCTGCATAACATTGTTGGCTGGGTAATACTCTGTGTTACATCTATGATTTATATGATGGGCAAATCGGATGCGCTTAATTCAGCAAAATTGTTCAAGTTTTTGCGCAGCAGACACAAGCAAGTGTTTAGACCTTTGTGTTTATCGATAGGCATTCGCTAACAGATAAATAAACCATAGTCAGGATCTAGAGCAGTGCTCTGCAATTCATATGCTGCGAAAAAACGAGAAACATACTCTTTGAAATAGAGATAAAGTTATGTTTCTCTGAAGTAGCAACCGAAAAACTTAAAAAATTCATTATACGTTACATCTCATTGTGTAATGTCAAGACCTTTTTTTGGTCTTTTCTAAATTTCGAACGCTTTTTTTCATATGAAACTTTATTTAGTCATTATAAAAACTCTCTGCTAATAGATTGATAATTTTTTTTTTATCAATTTTCAACCAGGCTCGACTGTGCACGATATGCGCAAATTGGTAACTTAAAATGAAAAAAAAATTATCACTTTATTTTTTGAGTTTAGATTGAGTTTTTAGGTTTTTTATGACAGCCAAATGAAACTTTAGGTAACGGAAAGCGTCCAAAATTTAGCTCTTTACCTGGTCCAGCTGTTCTGCTACTTTTTGAAATTTTTCAAAGTGTGCCGCATGATCGAAAAAGTAGCGGAGCACAGGTCTAAAGTACCACCTTTAGCCAAAACAAATGTAGATACTAGCTTTCAGAGCTCAGATGCTGGATGTTTGAAAACACTGTTAAGTGGTTTTTTGGAGAGGGACGGAGGCATCCAGTATCTACGCGCAAAGCGTCATTCAAAAAACTAAATATAAAATCGTCGAAATATGACAAGTGCAGCATTGTACAGGTGAAGCAAAGCTTAACCGTAGTAACATGATAGCTGTTACACTTGAATGCGTTTATTTGTTCAAGTTCTTGCAATAAGTTTACATGATACTCTTGATGTTAAAAAAAACCGAAAAAAGAATTATTTTTATTCGTGTTTACTATTGCTGATCAGTGATGGCCTTACAAAAGGGGGCCAGGTGCAAGAAACGTAAGGGGGGACACTATTTAGTGTACTGAAAAAAGGTAGCTGAAGCTATTTTTAGTATATGAAAGCAAAGTGATCTTTAAAAAAAAGGTCTTTGAAAGTGATGCATTTAAGCACATCCAAGAATTGCTCACGAAGTTATCTGAGGCAAAGGTCAAAGCTGGAGTATTTGTGGGTCCTCAAGTGAAACGACTTATGAAGTCCGACAGTTTTTCTGAGAAACTCACTGCAGTTGAGAGGAGAGCTTGGAAAAGTTTTGTTTTTGTGGTTGAAGGTTTCCTCGGAAATCACAAGGCAGATAACTTCAGAAATATTGTGGAGGAACTTGTGGATGCATACGAGAAAATGGGTTGCAGAATGTCGCTAAAGCTCCATGTTCTGCACTCTCATATCGATGAATTCAAGGATAACATGGGTGATTACTCGGAAGAGCAAGGCAAAAGATTTCATCAAGATGTCAAATCGTTTGAGGAACGCTATAAAGGCCAGTATAATGAAAGTATGATGGAAGACTACATTTGGAACCTTGTGCGTGAAAGCGAGCTGACGTACAATCAGCAGTCACGCAAGAAAACTTCTTTTTAGTAAAGTTGTGATGTATGATGGTTAATTTCGTTTATATTGTTTAATCACCTCAGTTAGTTTTGTAATAGGTTGCAACATTCTCTCTTGGAATACCTTTAATCAACATTCAGCGTTGGTAGAATTGCCATAGGCTACCATGTTTAGCATTTTCAGCTTCCACCCCGACCCCTTCTTGCTTAATCGTTCCCAGTTTAATTAAGCTATATTTTTATAGCCACTCTAAAATGTTTTATATTGTTACTGTAACACATTCACAAGTGACAATAACATTAATAATATGTTAAACAAAAATTATATCGTTTCAATGCAGGTACTGCGAAAAATTTTTTAAATTATAAATGCAAATTAGCAAAAAATCCAACAAAGTGATCTGTTGAACTCAAAATCGAAGTTTGAACTTTGTGAATGCCCATTTCTATTTATTCAAACCATAAGATAACAGAAAAATATGGTTTTAACAGGGAAAAAAAATTTTGTGTTACACGATATAATCTATTAAATGATTTAATTTTTTTTCGGTTTTTTTATTAATTGGCAGCTTGTTCCACATTTTCGTACAATTTACTGTAATACTATTGATGATTTGCACCCCAAGAAATGTAAAATAAAGATGTTCTTATTATTTGATTGCCGTGTGTTATAAGTATGAATTTCATTTACTTGTGGGATTTTATTTTTAAACTCACTGTCATAGTATAATCGAAACATGAATTTCATTGGGGAATATTGGTACAATTTATTTACCTTCAATAATTTAGAAGATGCATACAACTTATTTAATCTTGTTCTATATGGTTGCATAGTAATGTATCGTATAGCTCTATCATACATTGTATTAAGGTTTTTTAATGCTGATTGATTTGCATTTTCCCATAGAACTATGCCATACTGCAATCTGCTTTTTATAAGTGCGTGGTACACAAACTTATGTTATTAATGGAAATGTATTTTCTTAAAATGATATAGCATTCCCACAGATTTACATAGACGAGTAGTTAATTCATCTATTTGGCGTTTCCGTTTTAGATTTTTATCAATTACAACTCCCAGATATTTAAGTTTGTCTTTTTGGAAATTTTGACTGTTATTTATGCGAATGTTTATCATGTCATTTACAGTTTTCTTTTTACCCAATATTATAGTGCTAGTTTTTGGGTGTTTAAAGTAAGCTTGTTTTTAAGTAACCAATTTTTAATTTTTTTAAGTTCTATATTTACTAATTTTTTTAATAAAGTGGGCTCATCACTTGAGGCAAGAAGTGCTGTATCATCAGTAAAAAAGATAGTTCTTAAATTTGAAGCAAATGGAAGATCATTTATGTATAGAAGAAAAAAATAGGACCAAGGACACTACCTTGCGAGACACCATAATTTATTAAATTTTTATTTGATTTAGTTAATTTTATCTGTGTAAATTGATATCTGTTTGCTAGATATAAAGAAATTAAATCAAAAGGCACCATCCTAATACCCATTGCAATCAAGTTTTGTTTTAAAACAGTGTTATCTACTGTATCAAAAGCTTTTTTGATGCCACTGCAATGCCATTAGCTAAATTGGTAGTAGTCCTGAACAGACTGCCTTCACAGAGCCCTTGCAGTCCCTGCATAGCATTGTTAACTGATTAATAGCAGAAAACTTAAGGTAGCATTAATCTTGGCCAAGTTAAAAAAAAACATTATTTACAAAGCTGCTCGGTGGCTAATTGGAATAGCGGTTCCATACAATAATTGTTTGTAACTAGGCTCTACTTAAAAAAGCGTTCCTCTATTATTACTTGATAATTGACTGAACAAACGTGAAATTAAAATATTGGGATCCGACTTTTAATGAGAACGCCACTTGCTTCAATACCAGAAGCTCTACAACACTCAAGTTCTTCATAAAAAATAATTTTTTTCTATTACTTGACGCCCTTTATTGTTAAGTGATTTGATTAAGTACAATCGACTCCGGTTTTTTTGGGACACCCGATAATTTAGACAATTATTGTATTCGGGCAGAAATTCCGAGATTGATCCAAAGGCAAACACGACACATATAATTTGTTTATTGTTTTGGATAAAGAATGCCAATTTATTGTTGGATTAGAAATAATTCGCACTCAATTTTGAGTAATTGCGATAACAACAAAATGATATCGTTACTGTTTCAACAAAACCATGTTAACCGCCCATTTTGTTGAAAAAAAAAGACACAGACTCGAAGATCCAACGTTACATCTAATTGCTTTGCCTTGCCATCGTCGAAATAGCTCATTGTGGTAAAAACTGTGACTTACAAGCAGAAGTACGCGAGTTCGATTCTCCCTGCCGCGATCTAATTACGAACCACATGATTGCTGGCTTTAAGTATGAAGCAAACGAAGTGGCTACTTAAGAATGGCTTTTGCTCGAACAAAGCTTGGTAAACAAATCAAGATTTTAAAAGCTTTTAGGATAAGAAACTGCACGAAATTGAAGAAGTTGTATTTAGGGATTATGTTTTAAAACTAACCCTAACACAATATTACCAAAAATTATTCAAATAAAATTTATTAATCAATTATAATGAAACCACGTATCTATTCTAAAGTAGTGCTATCATGTTATTCATAATTTCGTTGCCTGTCTCTCGGGCTCATCTGATAACCGCAGATTTAGATGAAGATTTTAAATTCAATAATTTTACATTGAAAGCAACAAAAATACCGAATCTTTTTAAAATTTTTTGTGTTTCTTTAACAACAGGTTTATCGTTTAAACCAATGGTTCTTAAAATTTTATGTACCGTTGCCCCTTTATAGCACTTTATACATCATTATCGCCTTTCGGCAATACAAAAAACGTAAAATTACAAACTAATTTATTACAAATCAATTAAACAAGTAGACTAATCATAGTTTGGTGTTTTTTTAATAAAATGAATAAGCTTGATTATCTTAACATAGATTGATTGATAATGATTACGCATTTGTCTGTTTTGGCAAAAAAACTTTTACGCCCGATGCCCTTCCTGCCGCAACCCTCCCCATTTATCCGGGCTTAAGACCGGCATCAAGAGACACAGAAATGTGCCTCCGATGGTTGGGTTGATGATGTTAACATAGAATGAGATTTTTAAGAAATAACTCATCTTAACATTTGATTATACAGTGTGTCCGGAAAAACACTATACCCAAATTTGTACATGTATTTTTCAACTGAGTGGAAAGTTACATTTTATTGATTTTCATGGGAAACCTTAATTAGATCATTATCCACATAAGAGTTTAATCTCGAGTGCAATCCGCCACGGTTCATTGATTTTGACGACTTTTTCCGAGGCAGCCTCTTTTGTCCTAAAATCAGACATGGGGAACCTACTGGTGCGACCTAATAATCACGTTAAAGGACGTTACACAAGATTTCTCATTATGTCATTGTCATTTAGGGGTTTTAATCCGGTTTTGCTAGCCCTTTTGGTAGGGAGGAGACAGTCTAAAGATCCTGTCACATTGCCAAAAACGCATAAAAAGCGCATAAAATCTGGGTTATACGCGATTGTATGTGGAAAATGTGTGATATGCGTAAACCATTAGTGAAGCCTGCGAATTTCATAAGTTTTTATGCGTCGAAAGTGGGGGCAGGGGTGAGCTTTCGCGCTTGTACGCAAAAATTGTTTTGAATTACACAAAAATTTTGGCTTTTCGTGATTTTGGAAGTGGGCGGGGCCTCTGCGTTAATCTTGCGTGGAATATGCGTACTTAAAGCGTGAAACATGCGTCTTGTGTGTGTCAAGGACGTGTTTTATTTGTCTTTTTTGCGAGGTTGCTGCGGGATTCTACCCGTTCTATTCATGATTTGTAAGAAGAGCTGAACTTTGCATCCGTAACGACGGAGGACACATCGAGGGGTCCTCCGTCGTTACGGATTTTTGTTACGTCGTTACGTTACAGAATCGCCATATTGTTGTGTCCTTGAGAACAACATTTTATGGTACTTTCCCTGCTTGGTGGCTTTGCAATCAGTTTTAATTTTCAGTCGTACTCTATAAAACTAAAAAAACAAAACAAAAAATTTCAACCGGACAGCAATATCTTGGAATCTTTGGAAGCAGGTCTGGTAATTGCTTGCTCTATGTATTAGTGCCTTCGTCGCTTTCCTGCGTGTCAGGAGGATAAATATAAAGATATAAATAAATTACTTAACAATTGAAGTTTAGTTTGTTGCATGAAGCAGTTGATAAAAAAAAATGTATAAAAAAAAATTTGATTTATTTACCAAAATTGGAAAAGATTTGTTGAAGAACAAAATAAAGAACAAATTAAATAAAATTGTGATGTAACATTTTGTCTTTTTGTTATTTTTTGCAAAGTGTTTTTTATTACGTATAATCTATAAAACTACACGGTTTTTAACCGACTTCATAACAGCTTTCAAAAACAAGTTTTACAGTTTTTTTGTTTTTTACTTTGTCATTTTCTAAACGTTCGGTCATTGTTTGAGACAATTGGTTGGGAGAATTTATGTAAATAATTAATCAATTCATTCATATGCAGTAATTAAAAATTAAAAAAATAAAAGCAGCAAAATAAACTCAACTAAACGGTACACAATATCAGTTTTATGAATCGGTTTTATGGTTTGAAGCAGAGTAGCAAATCATTATGAATTAGGATAACAGTTATAAGCGACCGCTAATTGGATTTTGTTATGGTTGTGGAGATTACATTTTGTCAGCCGAAAAGTGCGAATCATTAAATCTTAATTAATTAATTTCCATTTCCCTGAATACAAAGTATATTCAATCACTGTTTAAAAAGCTACAGCAGTCTGTTTCGGCTGCGCTGCCGAGTAGATAGAAGCGACGTATTGATGGCAATCGAACGTATTGACGCGGTATGAGTTCCAATACTGTACTACATTCGCCATACACTTTGTGGCACTTTCCTCTGCTTAGCGACCATAGCAAAACCATTCAAAATCACTAAATAAAAAAAAATTTTTAACCGCAAAGCAATGTCTTGAGATTTACGAATACAGATCTAGGTGATTGCTTGATGGTCGCACTAAGTTTAAATATACTTCATCGTTGTTTTGCGAGTCAGAAGGGTAAGATAGTGGGAGAAATTGAATATAATTTCAACCCAATAAACAAAGAAACAAACAAAATAGATTGTGTTGGGTTTTTTCTCAATTGAAAACTTTATGCAGTAAAGCCGAACTAACTACAAGGCATTTCTATCTTAAAATGTTTTCATAAATTTTACCCAAAAACGTTCTCAGTTATTCTTCTTTTGTTTAAACATAAAACAACCTCCCTCGCAAAATAGAATTAATTTGATTGCTTCGTAAACTTTTGAATAAACTTAGTTAATGAGCCTTTGAGTAAAACTTGCTTTAAATGAACAATTTTCACTTCGCCTTTGTCTTCGCTTTCCACTAATTTTTTTTCTTTTTATGAGATAATCGAAAAACTAATAACTAAGTGTAAAAAATTTGTACTTAAATAAAACGGAGTTATGTGAGCGGAACTTTAAAATTAAATAGATTCAACAGCAATTTGGGCGTATACAAAAGAGAGATGTTTAAGAAATTGGAAATAAAATAACAAAACACCAAGTTTAAACATTTACTGCACAGTAATTCTATACTAATTGTAATCCAGGGGATACTTTACAAAAAATTGGCCCCCGGCGCGTAAAAAGTTGGGGACCCGTTATGTAATCCTAACTGTAGCAATTTAAAAATTGCAACCTATTATGCAACTGCACTCCTGCCATATCGAACTAAAAAAAACGTAATAAAAACTTTATTAACTGTGTCCCGGGCCATATTTTAGTCATTCATGAGCCATAGTTTGCATAGGTATAAGCCATACTACTGTATTCTATTGCATTACCCGCTTTAGTCATATATCCGTGCAACTTTATCGTTAACATAGCGTTATCACAAACGTTCCCTCTAAGAGATTGCTTAGTGTGCTCGGAATGAAAGGCCGTGTGAGCAGTGGTGGATATTCAAATTTAGGGGCCCGAGGTAAGGATTTTTAAAAATTGATTTTAGTAAAAAAGAAAAAGAGTTTTGATCTCGTCTTGCACTTTTTTCTCCAAAAATCATGGTGTTTTCTAAAAAAGGTCTTCACCTAGAATCGATTTTTACATTTCGCACTTTTTTTTGTTTAGAGAACACCTTGATTTTGGGAGCAAAATAGGGAAATCAGAGATCGATTCTAGGTGAAAACCTTTTTTTTTTAGAGAACACCTTGTTTTTGGGAGCAAAATAGGAAAATCCGAGAGATGAAACCGAAGTGAAAATCTTTTTTTTTTGGGATCACCATGATTTTTGGAGATAAAATGAAAGACGAGATGAAAGCTCTTTTTTTTTTAGAGGACATCAACTTTTGAAAATCCTTGCCTCGGGCCCCTCAATTTGAATATTCACCACTGTGTGGAGCTTGTTTCTGATTGAAAGCACGTGTTTAGCTCGTCTTGCCAATACTTATGTAGTGCGAATCCAGAACAAAAGTACTGCACGGGGGTTCGAGACCTGGCTAACCGGTTTTTTTATAGCAGCAAAATTTTTCAATGACATTTGTCTATAAGACGTTCTAGCTACAAATCTGTAATGTCTTTTTGTTATTGAAACCAACGAGACGGGTTCATTGCGTGTGAACGTCACCATAAATTAAACACAATCAAAATTGTCGCATTGATTCGTTGGTTTCATTGTGTATGAACGGGTCTTTACTCGTTTAGTGGCGCTACAGATTACTGATATTTCGGAACCTCTTTTCTTATATAAAGCAATTTTTTGTAACCAACTAAATTCAGTTGTCGAAGTAAGTAGTTGAAAACGCTTCCTTCAAATTTGCTTTCTCCAACAAAAAAGTCAAGTAGATCTAAAATGGCACTTAATTTTGTTCTTGAATCAGAGGATTATTTTATGAGTGTTGCTTTTCTTACAGCTCTGAGAAGTAAAGATACGAGTACAAAAGTAGGAGCTTGTATTGTCAACGAAGATAATAAAATAGTCGGACTAGGCTACAATAAAAGCCCAGGAAACGTTTTCATTGATTTGGAGCAAGAAAATCAAGGTCATAATTGGTTCCAGTCAAAGTACCCTTACGTTCTTCACGCCGAAATGGATGCAATTTTAAACAAAACTTGTGAATCGTTACACGATTGTACAATGTATTCTTTAGTATTGCCGTATTACGAATGTGCAAAGCTAATTGTTGAGTCAGGCATCACAAAGTTGGTTTACTATGTTGACAAATATTCTGAAACAACTAACAAAGCTTGTATCGATGCATCTAAGACTTTATTTACAGCAGCAAACATAGAATATAAACAGTTCAAGCCCCTACAAGATGAGACAAAAGATTTCTTAAAAAAGTTGGAAAACCAAACAGTATTAGCGATCCCTTCAAATACTTTTGATTCATTTTTAAAGTAAATTTAAAAACGTAAATCTTACAAAGCAATATGAATATTTATTTGATTAATTAGCAACATTAAATTGTTTACTTAGCTAAATTTGCTAAAGATTGCATGAAACTTTTAAAAAGACATAAAATAGATTGTAAAAATTGCACTAATTCATTTGCTAATCATAACCAAAATAAAAATTTATTTAGGTTGTTTATTGAAATCCCAAACGCCTTGTCGTACAATGATTGGTCTTTGTAATGGTTATTAAGCCTACTAAATTAGTTTATTCCTGTCTTTGTTACTCTTACTAATTCTTTACGTATAGACAAACAATGGCTATATATTATACGATTTATTGAAAATGAAAATTATTACATTATTTAGTTATAGTGTTTGTTGGGTTGTGATTGACAAAATTTGTGTCCATGCATCTTTTTACAAAATACTCCTACAAGTATATATCCTAAAAGCGTAATTTTTTTATAATCTTCTGCTTGTATATTAAATGCGTCGGAGTTTTTTATTTGTGTTGATTATATAAAATGTTGAATTTATGATTGTATAAAATGGAATTGTTGAAATTAATATTAAAACTCACTATATTACAAAATACTCCTACAAGTATATATCCTAAAAGCGTAATTTTTTTATAATCTTCTGCTTGTATATTAAATGCGTCGGAGTTTTTTATTTGTGTTGATTATATAAAATGTTGAATTCATGATTGTATAAAATGGAATTGTTGAAATTAATATTAAAACTCACTATATAAAAAATTGTTTATTTTTCCTTTTTTTTGTGAAAATAAACTTTAATTTGAACATATTTTTTATGTTTACTTCTATTAGTCTTTAATTCTAGATATTTTGATAAAGTGAACCATTAGCAATGGCATTAACTGCTAGTTGACAGATAAAACAGAAAATATAATAAACTTTATTAATTAAATTTATTAATAATAATTAATCTCAACAAAAAAACCTATGAAAGACTAAAATTAAAAAAGTCTTTTTATAATTTTTGCTGATTCAAGCAGCTTGTTTTGGAACTTGATATAAAGTGCGACTTGGGGGCACCAAGGGACATACGAAGCGTTTTCTAAGGTGATTTCTGAATTTTCGTAACACTATCCACAAACAACAATTTTCGGTAAAATTGTTTTACCTTTGATCGCAGCAATATTTTACAATATTTTTCAGATCAGTAACCTTCAAAAAATTGTTGTGATAAAAAGCTAAGTTTATAAGGATTTGCAATTAAACAAAAATTTTAGCCTAGTAATGCAGGAAAAGTGGGGAAAAGCAGAACAGTTTTACAAAATTTTTTTATAACTTCTGCTATATATATTGTAGAGACATGGTTGATATTTTCTATCCTTGAGCTCATTATTTTATTCTTTTTTTTAATGTCAATATAATTTTATTTTATTTACTTTGTTATATTTATTATTTCTATTATGTTTAACAATCAGTTAAATCAGTACAACTAAGTCAGATGTAAAAAATTACATTAGCATTCACACTGTTACAGTGTTACATTGACTCTTTTTTTAGGCTATTAAACCTTGTTCAGCGATTAACATTAATTAAAAAATTTTGCCTTCGTATAAAGAATTTATATATAAAATACAAAATACAACTAAAAATCTTTAACTATAATTCAACTCTTTGACTAGCAACTAGATAGTCTATTTTTTTAAGTAAAAACATCTACTCATCTTGATTTGCAGCTGTTTCTCATGACAGATCTACCAATCCATAAATAAAGTTTTTAAACATTACATTCAACTCAAGCCTAAATTGGTCAAAATTAGTTTTTCTTACATGCTTAAATAAACAGTACAATATCAATAATTTTAAAGCTTTTTCTTTACAAAATGGCTGTCCAATTACGGGAAGAAATAAAATGCGGGAATGGGTTGTCATTTTACGGATTAATGGCGTTCGACAAACAGCCGAAGTCGTTAATTCTTTCATATCGCTCTCTCGTTTTCAGCCAATTTATAAAAATTAACAACCCTTTGAAAACTTGCTTTTTCAATCCCAAATAATGTCTAAATGCAACCTTTAAGTACTATATTAAAAGTCAGTCTTATCATATCTCTAATAGTAGTCATATCTAATATCTAATAGTCATATCTCTATTAAATTACAAGCGGATAGCAATATCTTGGCATCCCCGAAAGCAAGTCGGGATAATTGCCTACACAATGTATTAGCGCCTCCGTCGCTTTCCTCCGTCGCTTTCCTGCAGGAGGATAAATATAGAGATGAAAATAAACAAATAAAATTAATAGTCAATTTTTGGCTAAGTTTACTGATTTACGTAGAAAAGGGGCTTTTCGAAAAGGTTGGGTTACTCGTGATATTAATGACTCTATATAGTATACGTTGAGCCTTTATTTTATCTTTCATGGCTGTGCTATAATTTCTGCTTGTCTTTGTAATTTTACGGACACTTTTGGATTTAATGGTGATTGATTTATGCAAATTAATTGTAGAGCAGATCTAATAAAAATAATTCTGTAATACGAATTTCAAAGGGCACAATCTGCCCCCTGTGCCCCCGTGTTTAAGAATATTAAAAGTCAGGGGAGACAATTGCCCCTGCTTTTGATGCCTCTGCTGCTACTACAACATAGTATTTAATACTAAAATTTCTAAATTTAACTACTAAAATTGTGGCGGAAAAGTTAAAAATATTTACAGAATAAATGAGCCGCTTAAAAGCAATTGTTGAAAACAATTATTTGAGACTAGGTTCTTCAAAAAAAGAAATTACTGAAGGCCTATTATTATTAGACAATTCACAATTTTTTCTGTCAGTAAGTAATTTCAACCTATAAGGAGACACATCTTGGTTAAATATGGAAAATGAATGTAAAGTATTTTCATTTGCCCGAAAAATTGAATTAATCTTTTCTCAGTTAACACTTGATTTAAGGAAGTGATTTGATGAAATTAGACCTATTCGTTTAACAATAGATGTAAGCTTATAGTATTTTTACCTATCCCGTTTGACTAAATTGTTGTTGATTTTCGCTTAAATAATCGCTATCAATTTTCGCTTCAAGCAAGCGCTGTTTTGGTTTCTTAGATTGTAAATTTTGTTAAGTGATAGCCGCCGTTGTTCCGTGGTGAAAGAGATTGAGTTTCGCTGCGTGACGTCTTCGCATTAAACTCGTCTTGCCGAAACCGAAGTAAAAACAGAGAGAGAACGCGTTGTTGGATTAAGCTACTTTAAAAGTTGTTTCGAGTAGAACGAAAAGTAGATATTTGCGTGATTTTTACAGTGGTCGATAAATTGATAAGTTGAAGAAAGTGGCCTTGAAAAAATATTTCGATAAACCGCATTAACACCTGAATTTCATCGGTTCTAATGAAAAGAAAGTGTAAACTGTGTAAATCACGCGTTGTCGAAAGAAAATCTGACAATTATCAACCACGACCTAGCTCCTTATGTTCTTTACTTGGGTGTTCAAGGCCATCCAGTCGAAGTAACTAACATAAATAAAGAAAGTAAACAAATAGTTGTAAAAAGCTTCATTGCAATTGTTGATAAAGACAATAAATGCTTGTCGGCAATAAAACCGAGCATAGGCGTACGCAAGGGGGGTTTCAGGGGTCAAAACCCCCCCTTGAAGAATGGTGTTTAGCCATATATACATGGTAATAAATAGACTTCAATAATAAGATTTTGGTTTCTATTGTTTGCCGCACTTTGAAACTTAATTACTGCTTGCGCATCAATTTTTTCTATCGCCTAAATTGCGACTTTTTCTTTTTGCAATTTCTTTTTGCAATTTTTTCTATCGCCTAAAGTTAGCTAATGTACAGTTGCCACTGTGAAGAAAACTTTCAAACTTGTAAAATATTGAAAGTTAAGTATGGAATGGAAATTACTGCATGGAAACAATAGCTTCAGTTCACAGATTTTTTAATGCTTCACAACGTCAAAACATTTTTACGCAACTCCATCAACACGATTTCGTCAACAACAAAAACTTCAAATTTGTGCCATCAGATGGGTCGATCGACACGAGAGTGTTAGTACTTTTTCAAATTTTCAATTTACCGTTGTAGAAGCTTTGGCAGAAATTTCAGCATGGCCAGACAGAGAGGAACTTCATTACGAGCTTTGCAGTTGCTTTCGACAATTACGCAAAGTGAATTTTGCATTGCTCTCTTAGTTTTAAAAAACGTTTTTGGATACAGTGTTGTTTTGTGCAAAGTTAAGCAAAAAAAGTAGAAAAACTCTTTTGCGGCTGTCAACATAGCACATGATATTGCAAATGAATTGAAGTGTCTTAGAGAAAAAAACGAATATGAATTTCACTAGTTCTATATTTTTGCGCAAAAAAACGGCCAAAGCCGAAGAAAACACCACGCCTTACTTCAAGACAGACCAATCGATGCAATATTGCTGCTGAACAGATGAAGAATATTTTAGAGTAGGAATTTTTATTCGATTTCTTGATAACTTTATTGTCACTCTCGAAGCAAGATTTACAGCCCACAAATCGATTATTAATGAATTTCAGTGTTTAATTTCTTCTGATCCAACTAGTGGATCAACTCCAACAAATTAAAAGTATTCAAGTTTTGGGAAAATTTTACGAAAATGATTTAACAAAATTCTTGGGAGAACTAGTGCCTGAACTGATATTATGGTACAGGAAGCTTTTTCGGTTGAACGCAGCAGAAAGACCAACTAATGCATTGAGCAGCATCAAGGAATGCAGTTCCGATGCTTTTCCGCACATATATTTACATTGATGACCATTTTGTTAACTCTTCCAGTGACAACATGCACTAGTGAACAATTGTTTTCCATATTACGCAGACGAAAAACGTGCTTACGAAATACAAGTGGTACCACTCGAATGAATGGACTTGCATCACTAAAAATTTATAGGAGCCACATGCCTTGCCCTGGTGACGTAATTAACAAATTAAGTGAGAAAACAGGCGTTTGAATATAAGCCTTTAAAAAAACTTTAAATATTTGTTAAGTAATGAGGTTATTTTTTGTTCGTTTGATTTTTCACCTATTGTTCTCATCATTTACACGAGTTGCTTTTATTTTGGAAAGTTTCTTATCATAATTGAATTACCTGCACATGCCTTTTCAATAGTTAGTTTTACGGTTTGGTAAAAAAAAGTTCATGCTACTGCAAGACGGTCTTAAAACCAAAACACCAAAACACTTTATTTTTGAATGTAGGCTTAATTTTGAAAGTTTTTGCCCATTACCAGGACCACTTAGAGCAGGGTTTCCCAAACTTTTAGTTGATCGGTACCCTTTGAACACTGCAGCAGGTTTTCATCTACCCCCAAAATGTTGTGACGTTTCTCTAAAACAGGGTGGTCCAACTTCTTCACTCTTGCGGGCCACTTTTCGAAATCGTTTGAGTTTGTGGGCCTCAGCCGGGTAGATATTGTTCCAAATCATGGTGTCCTCTAAAAAAAAGGTCTTCACTTTGAATCAGAAAATTTTCCCAATTCATGCCGAAAATCAAGGTGATCTCTAGAAAATGAAAACTCTTCCCTTTTCAGCAGCCACAAATTTTCCCCATTCAAACCCAAAATCACGGTGATCTGTAAAAAAGTCTTCCCTCTTAATTGTCCTGTTTGACGTAATTATAATCGACCGGATTCGAAAATTCTAGACATTTGAGTCCATTATTTCTTCCGGACACGGAATTCAACTTAAATAAGGATATTCTCTCTGATAATGTACCTTTTGAGAAACCTAAATGTGCCCCAGTTTGGGAACCCCTAACTTAGAGCAATCGTGTTTTCGGCTCCAAAACCCCCCCCTTCACAAATTTCTGCGTACGCCACTGAAACCGAGTGATTTTTGCAATAAAAGAGTAACGTTGATGCAATAAAAGAGCAATGGTTTAATTCAAAATACCCTTATAATTTGTATACTGAAATGGATGCTATTGTCACTTAAATATTAAAAGTTAAATATGATTTTCTTTTAATGGTATTTTAACTATTTTAATTGAATTTAACAGGAATGCATAAAAAATACGGAAATTCTAATGTTAATTGAAGCGGAACAAGTGACTCAGTTTTTGACAGAGCGACGTATCATCTTTGTAATTTTTAATCGAAATATGACAAGTGCAGCGTTGTACATGTGAAGCAAAGCTTGACTGTAACACCATGATAGCTGCTACACTTGAATGCGTCTTATTCATTTAAGTCCTAGCACTCAGTTTCCTTGATAAACCTGCTGTAAAAAAAAGCAAGAAGAAAATTCTTTTTATTAGTTTTTGTTATTGATGATGATTTCCAACAGCTCTCAGATTTTTTCAATGTTCTCGGATTAAAAATTATTATATTTCTATCAGATCTTGCGGATAAGATTTTGCTTGAATAATTTTAGTAAATCAATAGCATTTATACGTTTATGTATAAGTGCTGAACAACGTTAATATCTTTAGTTACACAAACACTAACATCATGTTACTGACAATGTCTTTTGATAAGAACTAAATTCGCGCCGATTGCCATTTTTATTTTGTTTTTGTAGAGTCACATGTCATTTGAATTTTTTTTACGCATAATCTGTTTATTACTTTTATAATCAAAGGTTTCCTTTGGAGCAAATATAAATTTACTAAATAAAAAGATCGAAGTTAATTTTTGAATGTTAGAAAACTTAATAAAAGGATAAATTAATCATCAAATCAACGGATATTTTTATCACTTCAAACTTTTAGATTAATTTATATCAAAGTACAGTAGACCTCGATTAATTCGGATTCGATTTGTCAAACAAAATTATCCGGATTAGGCGAAGGTCCAGATTATGCAAAGACTATTTTTTCTGTTCTTTAGTTATCCAGCGTTGCAGAATATCAATAAAATCACCTTAAACTTGTGACGGCCGAATGTTTGAATTATTTTGAAATAAACGACTTTTTGTTGCAGAATAACTATACAATACATTAGGGGCGGCCTAAGTTTTTCACGCACGAGCGGCATTCAATAAACTAATAATGTTCGCGAACCCCAAAATAACATAACATAGCAAAATTTTTACTGTAACTGAAATATAAATAATAATTGTGATGTAACAAAAGGAACTCCACGTCAACGATGAAGCGGAAAAATCCAAATTGCGAATGAAAAAGAAGCATTTTTTCCGAAATAGGCAAAGATCCGGATTAATAACAAGGATAACCCGAAGCTTTTTAATAAAGAATTAAATAGAAAATCATTTGTACTTTCAGTTTTATCCAAGTTAAGCAAATTTCCTCATTAACTCAATCCGGATTAACCGAGGTCTACTGTATATTTAATAAATAAGAAGCTCCGTTTGCGTTCATTTGTCGATTTAATTTAGACTTAACTTTTACATGAGTAAAGCTTCGTGAATTTTATAAAAAAATTCTGATTTACATTTACATGTTATTACCAGGGCTGGGGAGCCGGAGCCGGAGCGCGGAGCCATGGAGCCAGCCAATTTGAGGAGCCGGAGCTGGAGCCGGAGCCTTTTTAAATATTTCTGCGGAGCCGTAGCGGGAGCTGGAGCCACAAAAATTTTATTAGCTCCGGCTCCAGTAATGGTTTATAGGATCAACTTCATACAATGAAATTGACTGTTATGGATTTTTAAACATTAAGATAAAAATAAATTTTGTGTTATATAGATATCTTTCTTTTCATTTATTAAGGAAAAACATCTTTACAGCCTGTTTTATCTGATTAAGAAATTAAGAAATAGATGAAACAGGCTGTCGGGTTGTTTTTTAATAAATGAAAAATCATTGTATTTGTTCCGACTTTCATTGAGCGCTCTACAAAAACACGTCGATTAATTTTTTCCTAATTTATATATATTGCTTAAGTTTCATATAATATTACAATATACTGTATATGAGAGAAAGAGCAAGAGTGAATCGATTTTTATTGCAAGTGCTCAAAGAAAAGATCAGAGCAATTTCGTACAAAATTTATTTAAACTCTATTTTAAAAAACCTCAACAGTCTATTTCATCCAATAAAATTAGTTTTTTTTATTCATATTAAGGTAAGAGAAGGGGAGTCAGGTCATCTTAATATGAATGCATAACCTGAGTCATTTTTTCCTATATGACATCACAGGAATTGCATTATTTGCTTGATTAGTTTAACAAATTATCTTAACAAAAAATCTCAGCTAAACAGTACTCAGCTCTATAAACTTTCGTTTGTTCAACTTCTTCAAATAAATATAAATAAAAAAGAAACAGATGATGATTGAACGTAAAAAATTTTTGGTATTAAAAGATATTAAAAGGAATGAAAAGAATAAAACCTGTCCTTTATCAGCTGTTTAATTAGCTGTTTTTATTTATAATTATCTGAAAAAACTGAATAAAAAAAATCTTATACAGTAGAGCCGAATGGTATTTAGCTGAGATTTTTTGTTTAAAATAATTTTTTAGAATAATTTTCTAAGTCTATGTATCCTACAATAAATATACCACTCTCTGCAAGTTTGGACATGTTTTACTTTTCGATAGTTTTGAATTATTTTTGTAGTTTAACAAACTACATATTTCGGAGCATCAAATTTGAAAAGCTTAAATAATATTTCTATTGTTAAAAATAATTTAAAATTTTAAAATGACCTCTTATAAATTATGTTTTGCAGAACTACGTATTATTTATCGGATAAAGATTGACTTATCGTACTATGTTTTCTTAATGATGTTAGGAAAGCATAGTACTATGTTTACTAATGGTTATAGCCTATTCTTTATTTTTCCTGTAAACACAGGAAGATTCAATAGAATGAAACAGACTGTTTTGGTTTTTTAAAAAGTAGTTAAATAAATTTTGTATAATACATTAAAAAATCCTTTTTTAAATAGAATCTTTCTAATTGAATAAGGATCAATATTTTATTTAAATAAAGAAGCAACAGATGTTTGTTTTTTCAAAACAGTGATTAAACAAATTTTGTATTAAAATATTGCTCTTATTCTTTGCACTCTGCGAGGACGATTGATTCACTTTTTAATATACATATAATCTTTAATTTACAATGGCTAATGGTGAACAATGTAAAACAATTAAGGAAGAGGCACTGTACATCAATTATGCAACTAATTAAACTAGGTGCTTTTAAAAAAATTGTTAGCCTCATATAATTAACAAGGTGAATTCGGACTAAGAATCGGAATCGAAAAATATTGTTGAAATCGGCATCAGAGCCAAAAAAAAAAAAAATTGGCATCATCCTATCACTAATTTAAACACTCAATGATTTAGAGTAAAAAAATATCAAAATTTAATATGACTAAAACATAATGTAGCCGTGAGAATTGGATAACTTAAATTTTTAGTTTAGTTCGATTTTCGCATGATTGTCACGTCGTAAATTTATCTCTTAAAATTGTAGAATGAAGATTTGGCTGACTCAATCTTTTTTATTGCCTTAATGTTTCGTCACAAACGTTGTCGCGTATTTCCTCGTGCGTTAAATTTCTTGGAATTTTTTTGTTTCGCGCACATGTGCTTCTAAAGTTTTCCACTAAAAAGATAAAGTTTAGCTATTTGTCAGTGCGGAGTTTGCAATTCATAATAGTTACGATTTAACCTTTTCAATGTTTAGATAACACCACAATTGATTTTCATTTAATTATATTTCTTGGTACTCACTTTCAGATTTGATTAATATAATTGTAAAGATCAGAAGTCGTGATTCTTGTTCGAATAGAATAGTTTATCGCAAAAAAGATTTAAACACTAAATGATAAACTACTTGTTTATTAAAGAGTTGGAGAGCCGGAGCCGGAGCTGGGGAGCCGGAGCTAGTGGATAAGTGCTTGATAGCTCCGGAGCTGGAGCCGGAGCTAGTGAATGAGTACTTGATAGCTCCAGAGGAGGAGCCGGAGCTAGTGCTCTTCTGCAGTGGCTCCCCAGCCCTGGTTATTACTATAACAATTTCATAGAAACGATTATTAGAATAATTTTTACAAGTTAAAATTATTGCACTATCTCGCAGACCAGGGGTTCTTAAACTTTTTGAGACGCCCTCTTTTTTCACGCAAACAAAACTTGCGCCCTCTATTCTTTATGTAAGCAGAAATCGCGCCCCCTTGTCGACAAAAACCAAAAACATAACCTAACCATTTACATCATAATTTCGTCCTAAATTGAAGGTGAAGACTAAAAAAGAAACGATTTTCAATTTCCATTAACATGCAAATTCTCTAATTTCATCCGAAATTGAAGGAGTAGACTAAAAAATTAGTCATTAAACCTATCAATTCAGTTTGCACACAGTTGCTCGCGCCCCTTTGAAGCAAGTTCCCATGAAATCTATATAGAATGTGTCAATACCCTCGAAGTAGGCAGAAGCACACAGCAGTTACAAAATTTTAAAAAAACGTGATTCTTTATGTAACGGTAAACGGCGCTGAAGTAGCCGATTACCGCAAAGTGAAGTGTCGATCAACGCGCTTCCGGCTTCGACAAATTAAAAGGAAATAATAACCAAGGAAAAATAATTTAATATAAAATAAGTTATAACTGAAACGTTGAAACTTGGAAATAAAAGCGAAAACGAAAGCGGAAACGAAAGCGGAAACGGTAATTTGTAAATAAATAAAAACAAACTAAAAATTAAACACAAAAAGAAAACGCATAGGTGTCTTACCGAGCAGTTCACTTCGGTGCTGACTCACGGGGAAAACGGGAATATCTTAACTGCACGCTAAGTCTACTCAGACTTCAACCAGCTGCCCACAAACACTGCAGCTGGTCGCCTCACAAATTGAGAAGTGTGAACAAAAGCAATAAAGCCAGCTCAAAATCAACGCGCTGCAGACACAACTATGCTTCAAGGTGAGATTAATTAAAAATAAAGCGTAAAACAAAAAAGGCGCTGGCAGCGAGTGCTCGCGCAAATAATGATTAGAAACTCAAGAGAAATAAAATAAAACACGTGCGTTGGTAATTTTCTACACTTTAAATTCCACTTTTTAGGCTAGATTACCCTTGCCTTGAATGCCCGGTGCTGACGCCCTGTTTGTCCCCCAACCTTCTGAACACCACTACTCATAGGCGAAATACTCTGTTGGGAAAATTTTATTAAATAATTTTTTTAGTTGATGTTCTGTTTAGTACATAAATGTTACGTCACCGCAGTGAAACTAAACTTGGTAATTTCAATGTTACCTAATTATTTATTACAAATCGAGCTGCTTTGAAAATGAGAAGCACCAGACTCAAGTTTCGCTCTTGTTAGAGCTCTTCAGTGATGTTTATCTCACTGCGAATCGAACCGAGAGTCTTCCACGCAGGTTACTACACCACTAGACCGCAGGACCCGGACGATGGTTAGAATACCAACGTCATGTAAACTTACCTTAAAAAGTGAAAAGAAAACAAGTTTTGGAAAGGTGGAAATAACTTCTCTAAATAATTTTATAGGGTGAAAATAAACAATTTTAAAAAGGTTGGAAGTCAAAGACGGATATCCCACAAATTTAATGTTTTTTTGTATTTTCTCGTAAAAAATTAAAGACAAGTTTATTGTAAAAGCAAACGCTTTCTCGCTTTGTTATGCCCCAAGCAAAAGTTTTATTATTAAGAAAATTTTGAGCCTTAGCAGACAGTTGAAGCTGTTGATAACTTACACTAACTTGGGATCTGAAGGACACGAGTTAATCTCAGTCTATCTGAGTGATTTTGTATTGTACCCTTGGGAAACACCTCATGAGAAATTCTTAAATGGAGTCATACTGCTTACCTACAATGGTCACATCTCAACACTTAATTATCTTATAGCAAAAAAGAGCTTGGTTCGCAAACAAAATTCATGATATCAATATAGGATTTAAGTTTTTTTATCTCAATTATATTTCTATGTTTATCCTCCTGGTTTGCAGGAAAGTGTCAAAGATGCACAATTGTCGCGACCTGCTTTCGGTACTTTACTTTATGTTTAGAGATATGACGGAAATTTAGAGCTGCTTCCTAATAAAAAGGTTCAGACTGAAAGCGGTCGCGGAATAAATAAGCAAAAAACCTAATTTCCAAAAGCGTTTCGAAAAATTACGTTTGTTTCTTCTGCAACCGCTTTCAGCCAAAATCAAGCTTAAAGTTTGAATTATTTTAACTTTCATCTTTTTTACGTCAAGCACGAATTTTCGTTTTGACAAATTTTTCCGGGTTTGCTTTTATCTGAACCGACTTTAAGGAAATCATTGGGATTTATAAATCATTGGTGAAGTGAGACAATCATATTAAATACATAATAAACTTGCTATTTCAGCTACAATCTTTTCTATTGTGAGGCATTATGTTAAAAGACTTTCACTCATTAAAATTTACTACAGCTTTGTATATTCTTACTTTAAGTATAAAGTTATAACGTGGGGCTCTTCATGATTAAAAGCTTTTTAATAATTTGTCATCAGAGCAAATCATTGCATTGTTAAGGTTTACTAACTTTATTGGCATTGAAACGGTTCCATTTTTTTTATAGTTAATTGCTAAAGAATAATGTTTGTTAATCTTTGCTGATCTTCCAAACTTAACCGTTGCGCTTTATTTTGTTGTTTTAGCTAGTTGATAACAAAAAATGATGTGATTGCGCAGAATAAAGAAATTTGAGTTATTTGCAAAATTGAAAAAGATTTTGTATTAATAATAAAACATCTTGCCATTTTGTAATTTTTCGCAGAATGTTCTTTATTATAATTTTATTACCCTACACTATTTCTAATTAACCGACTTGGCAATAATTTTTTAAAAAATTTCACTGTTTCTTTTTCTTGTTTACTTTGGCATTTCCTTAATCATCGTTTAAAACAATCGGTTTGGTGCAATTTAGAGCAGGGCCGTAGCCAGGAAAAAAAACTGTGATTGTGGACGTTAAATAAAATCCTGAGTGGGTTCTTTATTATATGTTCCTTAGTTTGTCTTAATTATTTGAACATATTGTCCGGTTTTTTTTCTCTTCTTACCGAGAAACTACCTGTGATCAAATTTGTTGATAGCCTTCAAACAAGTGTGCATTTCGTCTAAAGCAATCTATTCCTTTTTATGTAAATCAAAATACGACTGTTTTTGCTTTCTTTGAAATCTTGTGTATAGACCCAATCACAATATTTCTTAGTAAGGCGACTGTATGTTTTCTTTGTGTTTGTAATCTTAAGTTTGATTTATTGATTTATTTACAGAAAGGCGCTTAACTTTAGTTCTTTGCTGCTATTTTCTTAAATTAAACTTCGCTCCAGTAATTCGCTGTACATCATTTTGCTTCATTTTTATTTACCTATTAAACCTTTCTTTTTTGTTTTGAATTTCCTTTTTCTCAAAGACGAAGCAATTATACGACTTTATTCGACAACAACTTGGTTCTGAATCACCAGAATAACTTTGGCGGCAATCAGCCAATTTAGCTCTCTTTACTATTACATAAGTTACAAAGGTGAAAATCTTAAGACCGATTTTTTGTGTCTCGGTCTCGTCTCGATTTCGGCATTGTGCTGATGGTCCCGGTCTTGGTCTCGAGTTCATGTCGTTTCGATGCCGAGACCAAAGATTTTTTGATATTTTTGTGACTTGATGTTATTGTAAAAAATTTTTGCAATCTTCTTATAAGCAACACTCAAATGACCTGCTTTGGCGAAATTTCAAGTGGTAAAAAGCTAAAGTCAAACTTCTTTAACTTTAGTTTTGTAGCAATTCATACGTTTATTCCAAGATAGTTTTTATGATCAGGGTCATCTGTTACAAGCTATTCCGATTACAAAAAACTTTATTTAAATTATTTTTCTTTTGGCAATGCTTTGAATGTTTCTATTCAAACCCTTGCCGTTAAAACATTCACACCAAATTAATCCAATTTTAAAAAAAATGAAGTAACGTTATTACGTAAATATTTTTGGTAGCTAGTTTTTTAAGTTAAAAGACTAGCTTTAACAAAAAAAAAAGATGTAAATAATACAAAAGAACTGCATCCTCTGTACGTAGCAGATAATGTTGCTTTATTTAACCTAAATGCAGCAGTAGCCCAGAGAATGGACATGAGTTTAAAAATTGTTTGCTTCAATTAATCTACAACTAGTCACCTACCTAAAGTTGAATTTCTAATGTTGCTTTAAAAAGAAATTAAAATGCTTGTTTTAGATCTTGATTTGAATGTATAATGTCATAGGCAATTTATTTCATTAACGTGTGTCTTAAAGCAGATTAACTCAGATAAAAAATGACTTTAATGTAAACTGGAAGCTAAAAGTTTCTAAATATTCAGTTTAAAAACGTCTTAAAGTAAATTTAGAATTAAGCTTCATGGTGATAACCATAGTTCCCTCTAAGCTGCGCGGCCGCGCAGCCGCGCAGCTAGCCTAGAACCCCCACGCAGTACTTTTGTTCTGGATTCGCACTACATAAGTATTGGCAAGACAAGCTAAACACGTGCTTTCAATCAGAAACAAGCTCCACACAGTGGTGAATATTCAAATTGAGGGGCCCGAGGCAAGGATTTTCAAAAGTTGATGTCCTCTAAAAAAGAAAAAGAGCTTTCATCTCGTCTTTCATTTTTTTCTCCAAAAAGCATGGTGATCCCAAAAAAAAAAGATCTTCACTTCGGTTTCATCTCGGATTTTCCTATTTTGCTCCCAAAACAAAGTGTTCTCTAAAAAAAAAAAGGTTTTCACCTAGAATCGATCTCTGATTTCCCTATTTTGCTCCCAAAATCAAGGTGTTCTCTAAACAAAAAGTGCGAAATGAAAAGATCGATTCTAGGTGAAGACCTTTTTTTTAGAAAACACCATGATTTTTGGAGAAAAAAGTGCAAGACGAGATCAAAACTCTTTTTCTTTTTTACTAAAATCAATTTTTAAAAATCCTTACCTCGGGCCCCTAAATTTGAATATCCACCACTGCTCACACGGCCTTTCATTCCGAGCACACTAAGAAAGCTCTTAGAGGGAACGTTTGTGATAACGCTATGTTAACGATAAAGTTGCACGGATATATGACTAAAGCGGGTAATGCAATAGAATAAAGTAGTATGGCTTATACCTGTGCAAAATATGGCTCATGAATGCCCAAAATATGGCCCGGGACACAGTTAATAAAGTTTTTATTACGTTTTTTTAGTTCGATATGGCAGGAGTGCAGTTGCATAATATATTGCAATTTTTAAATTGCTACAGTTACGATTACATCACCGGTCCCCAAACTTTTTCACGCCCGGGGCCAATTTCGACTTAGAATTAAGCTTCATGGTGATAATTATAGTTCCCTCTAAGCTGCGCGGCCGCGCAGCCGCGCAGATTTCGACAAATACAACGCAGTCAAGCCAATTTCGACAAATACAACGCAGTCAAGCCAACAGTTGTAATGTCACTGCAGTTCAGCTTTGGTTCACTTACATATTGCTTCACTTGTATTTCGACTGAAAATACAAAGTTTTAATATGTTCTCTATCAAAATTCTGCGTCACATGTTCCGCTTTAATTCTAATTAAAATATTCGAAGTTTGTCTTTTAATAAATCAAGAATTCCAGAAATTTTTTGTATAATTATCAAAGTCGATCAAAAGCAATGCTATAGTTAAAATAACATTAAACAAAAGGAAGTTGCAAAAATGTATATTGCTAATAGAAAAATTAATTTTCTGTAATATAACAACAAGATCACCCTGGAATAAATTCTTGAGAATCAGCAAACATTTCCGGATGATTCGAAAAACATAAACAAAATATGACTTGAAAAATAAATTTTTTAAACATAAGTTTTGTTTAAAAAAAATTCTTGTACATAAAAAAGGTTTTCAAATAATCTTAAATCATTAACTAACCTTTTTTCTGCAAGCTTTACCAATAAAATTTTTGTGACATTAAACTTTTTTTCGGCTACGTCCTGCCTTGAATTTACCAAATCCGATTATCTCAAACAATGACCGAACCGTAAGTAAATGACAAAGTAAAGAAACAAAAAAAAAACTGTAGAAGTTGTTTCTGAAACTTATTGTGAAGTTGGTTAGACATTGTGTAGGCTTATGAAATTATAATAAAGAACATTTTGCAAAAAAAAGACAAAGTATTACGTCTAATTATTTTTATTACAATCAATCTTTTCCAATTCAGCAAATCACTCAGTTTTTAACATAGTACAATTACAATATCTTTTTTATCAACTACTTCATTCAACAAACTAAACTGCAACCGTTAACTTTGGAGGATCAACAAAGATAAACAAGTTTTTTTTTCTGTAATTGACCATTAAGAAGAAATCAACACAACTACAATGCCAATATAGGCAGTAAGCCTTTACAAAGCAATTATTTGCTCTCATTACAAATTATTAAAAAGCTTTTAATTGTTTTACTTTTTTCAAGAGTACAATATATTAATTATGCTACATAAATTAAATAAACAAAATTACCATTACAAATCTTTTTTACTAGTTTTCTCACTTGTGATATAACTGACACAAAAACGATTACATAGTTAAAACAATCATGCTGAGCAATTAACATTTTTGTTTTGGAATATTTACGGTCTTACTGGCCATCTCTTCAAAGCTTTGAGAAATTTTTTCATTCTCAGGTGTAAACTTTTCGCATGTAACTTTTGCGTCGGTAAAGAGTTTTTTCGATGCTTCCATAAATTTTTTTGGAGAGTATTTATCTGAGTAATAAATAACTTTCTTGATTCCTGATGCAATTATCAGCTTGGCACACTCATTCCACGGATGTACCAAAGTGTACATAGTGCAACCATCAAGAGACAGACAAGTTTTATTTAATATGGCATCCATTTCAGCGTACAAAATGTAAGCATATTTTGAGTCCAAATATTTTTCGTCAGTTAAAGTATTTCTTTTCCACGGAAGATTCACTCCTTTTGCCGGCGCTTTGTTGTATCCTAATCCAACAACTTTTTCATTTTCGTTTACTATGCAAGCTCCTACTTTTGTTGTTGGATCTTCGCTTCTCATAGCAGTGAGGAAAGCAATTTTCATAAAATAATCATGAGATCCAAGAACAGGTATGTTTGTCATATTTAATTTTTTTGATTCTACAAAAGGTAGCTTCTGTATATTAAAAAAACTTTAACACAATAAAGTTTTTCGGCAAGTTTGCTAATTTAGCTTAAGTCCTAATAACTGACATATCAGTATTGAAAATCCGGATTTATATACTGTAGAAGTGAAAAAATATTAAGACTCTACCGCCACCTTGTAAAGAGTTTGTGAGTTTGCATCAAAAATTTTTTTGTAAAAAATATTCTTTATAACAATGGTGGGCAAGTGGTGGTTTACCAGATTTTATTTTTTTCGACATTTTTGACTAAACAGTGAATTGCAACAAAAATCATTAATGCTGTATATTTAAAATCCAAATGATTTATCTCAACTAACCTGACATATGAACATTTAACAGAATCAATTTGCTTTTACAAATCTTTCAAGAATCAAATTTTAATTTATTTAATTAAAGAAAAGTAAAAATTATCAAGTAAATAAATTGTTTAAGAACTTTTTAGAATCTATTCTTGTTTCTAATTTAGATTTTTTTAATCACAAAACGCCTCTACAGCCTCATTAATTCTCTTTTAAAAATTATCAGAGGATCATATTCAATAAATTATGTATAAACCTCATGATTTCCTTAAAATCGGTTTAGTTTAAAAGTGAACGTGGAAAAAAAGGGACGAAACAAAAATTCGGGCGTAAGTTTGTTGTCTGATTTTTAAAGTAGCTTAAAAATTTCTTTTTTTAAAAACCAATCAATTTTTTTTTTCTCTTGATATTATTTTACACAGTTCAAAGCAAGATTTTTAATTTTGCACATTCGAATTGTCATTGACGATATTTAAACAATAAAAGCAATTTATTTAGCAAATAATTTTACTACCCCATGTCACTATTTTTTATCTTTGGGAACCATTTTTTTGATATTCTTGTCTCATGCAGTCATTTTGTTATGCTTTGAATTTTACTTAGTTTTAAAATTTTCAATTTTATGATAACTAGTATCCAAAGAGTTTTCTGACAAACAAACAAACAAAAAAAATAGCAAATAATTTTTAAAAACAAAAATTAGATTGACAAAATAGAAATTGAAATTAATTTGTTAATTCTCAATAAAATAAAATAACGTAGTAAGCTTTCCGAGCCACCTAGTGGACATGGCAACCGTTGCTAAGCCGAGCAAGCTTTGGGTCTATTTAGTCTGTTTTAACAGTCAAGCCATGAAGCGGATAGTTTATTTCGGCGATCTTAATTTGAGTTGGGACTATAAAATTAGTTTAAGTTTTACAATCTGTTAGCTATGTACTGAAAACTAATTGCACTTGCTAGGCCGGATTTTGCGTGTAATCAGATATTTTACATATATTTTAAACGCAATTATTTAAACATTTTTTGCACTGTAGCTCGCGGTCACTTTGCTTTCAAAATTTATTTAAGTCCAATCTTACATAACTAAAATTGAGATCAAAATTAGGTAGGCGACCAAACTATTTTGTAACTGTATTATGGTAAGTAGATTTTCTTATTTTAATTTACAAATACAGTACATACGATTTATGTGTCTGTTTCAACACTTTTTGTAGAAATGAGTAGAAAAATTATTATTCTTGTTTTGAAAAGTAGAGTTGCATCTGTTTTGTTTCTAGTGCTTAGGCGTATTCTTGTAAATATTTGGATCTCCAATCTTATTGCAATCAAGTTACGTGACATAATAAATTTTAGTTAATTTTTAATATGTTCTGACAGTTTTTTCCGTTCAATTACTTTGGATAAATAAAGACAGTTTATAATAACAATTTGCTTATTGCTTTTTAATAAAGCATAGCTTCTTCTAACATTCATCTTCTACTGGTTAAAATTAAATAAAAATATAATAATAATTTAATACTGCAATAATTGTTTTTGGTATCAAATATTTTTGTTTTCAAATAACTTGGTTTTTGCATCTACCATTTTAAGTTAATTTAGACTATGGAAGTATTTAAGCATAACCTCTTAAATGGTACTTAATGCAAAAACAAAAAAGTATGGTACCAAAAACGATTATTACAGTATTATACTATTATCATATTTTTGTTTATTTTAGCTAGTAGAAGATTTTCTGGCACACTGTAAAAATTGCTGTTATAAAAAATATATAGGATTTTAATAGCATTACCTTATATTTGTGCGCAGAAGTTGGCAAACTTTCCCAGTAATAAACGAGTTTATTTAACTTATCATTTATTGCTTTTTCTTTTTGTTGAATAGAATTTAAACCACATGAAACTCGTGCGGTAAGCCCATTTGATGCCACTGCAGTGCCTACGGTCAAATCGGTACGTCTCCTGTATAGGCTGCCATCACAGTTTGCTTGCAGGCCCTGCATAGCATTGTTAGCTGGGTTACAGCAAAAAATTTAAGATAGCATTGACCTTGGACAAACTCAAAGTAAAGCATTATTTACAAAGCTGCTTGGTTGCTAATTGGAAACGGTGGTTCCATACAATTGTTTGTACTAAGCTCTACTTAAAAAAAACTTTTCTTTATTATTATTTGACAATGGACTAAATAAAGTGTCAATAAAGTGTTGAGATTGGACTTTTGATGAGAACGCAGGTTGGTTCAAGACGAGACGCTGTACATTATTCAAGTTCTTCATAAAAGATAATTCTTCTTTTGTTACTTGACGCCTTTCGTATGAGTAAACAGTCGATTAGGCTTATTGGGACACCCGAAAATTCGATAATTGTTTTATTCGGGAAAAAGTGCCGAAAATGGCACAAAAGGCAAACATCACACAAATATTTTTTGTTTTTCAAGCAATGAATGCCATTGTACAGTCGCGTTAAGATTAAATACAAACGAAATTTTGAGTGATTTTGATGTAACAATGCAATGATAATGTGACTGTTTCAACAAAACCAAGACAACCAACTTTATCGCCCATTTTATTAAAATAAAAACAAACACAAACCCGAAGATTCAACGCTACATCTCATTGTTTTGCCATTGTTATTTTGAGTACTGTCTGAATAGCTCAGTGAGGTAAAAACTGTTAATGTGAGCAGAAGTATGTGAGTTCTGTTCTCCTTAATGAGATCTGATAATGAACCACATGACTGCTGGCTGTAGTATGAGGCAAACGAAGCGACTGCTTAAGAATGGCTTTTGTAAATGCAATCAACATTTCAGCAGCTTCTAGGTTAATAAACTGGCACAAAATTGAAGGAGTCACATTTAAAATCAATTCTTCTTTCTCCTAGTTAATTTTGCTTAGATACCATACAGTGAATGTATACACTCTTGTATAACTCCGCACAAAGTTGTACTAAAATAAAATAAAATGAAAATTTAACTCTTGTATAACTGTTTGTGTTAATCCGTTGTATGTATGGAAGATACGATTTATTTGTTATTCTACCAAAAACCAAAGATTCCAGCAAAATTATTTTGTACCTCCAAAAATTTGCACTTTCCCACTTTGCCCTACGGCAACGCCAAAACAATTTGTGTTCCGCCGAGCTGAGCGGTCCTAAAATAGAGCAGTTTCGGGTCCAAAAACTTTTTTGTATGCAAAGTACAAGACCAAAAAAGATTTTTTAAAGTAAAATTTGGCCGCTGTGATTTATTTACGAAGCTTGCGAATATTTTTGATAAATCAAATGTCCTCGGCTTAAAAAAATTGGACGCCTCTGCTTCTGACCCTGCTCTAACCTATTATACATTAATCTTAAATGAAAAACAAAAACTTTTTTTCTCTTCACTGTAATTAATCAAGTTTTTCCCCTTAATGTGAAGTTAAAACTAAAAAAATGTCTTTACTTGTCGGTCACGGTTAAAATATCTAAATTTTTAGGTGCGTAATCGTCAAGCCATTTAAAAAACTTTCCAGGCCACATAAGTTTCACGCCCCTGGCCAACAAAAAAACCTGTTATTATGCAACTACTTTGTGGGGGTCAGTTTTCGTTTAGGAGGGACACGTTTGCGGCGTTTATAGAGATAAGCTCGAACAGGCGCTTTGAATGCTTTATACTAAAGCTACCAGTTGCATGGTTCTTAATCCGATCTCAGTAGGAAGGAACGAACCTGCTTCCTTCTGCTTGCAAGCAGGAATGGCCTAACCAAAGGGGGGATGGTGCAAGAAAAAAAGGGGACGACTTTTTAAAATTCATTTTGCAATGATAATAAAAAAAAGATTGGGAAAATTTTTTGTCTGATTATCGAATAGATTACTAAAAAAGGTTCTCAATTAGTCGCTGCAATCTCTATTTCCGTCCCTAAAGCATAGTGTTCTCAAAAAAAAGGCCATTACTTTTAATCGAGTACATAATTCCTACTTTCGTCCTAAAGCTAAGTTCAGACAAAGGGCAAGAGGGTACTTGCCGGAAGTGGGAAGGCAGGGGCCATTGACATACTGCTACTATGAACAGATAGAGCAATATTTTAATTAGGAGGGGCCACTTTTGCACGTGTTTTAGGCGGCCAAATGCGGCCGCTTTGTGCACTCCGTGCTGAAGCCATGACTGCTTGCAAGTACCAGTTTTCAGAGTACTGCGCTATTGCGACGATGGAATAGCAAAACAATGAGATGTAACGTTGGATCTTCGGGTTTGTGTTTGCTTTTTCTTAAATAAAATACACGGAAAGTTGGTTGCCTTGGTTTTGTTGAAACAGTCATATTATCATTGCATTGTTACATCACAATCACTCAAAACTGCGTTTGTATTTAATCTTAACGCGACTATACAATAGTTGATAGAACTATACGGACTATACAAACACATTGCTGAGAAAACAAAAAATATGTGTGTGATGTTTGCTTTTGTGTCATTCTCGGCACTTTTGCCCGAATAAAACAATTCTCTGAATTTTCGGGTGTTCCCAATAAAGCCGAGTCGACTGTTTACTTGACAACGAAAGGTGTCAAGTAATAAAAGAAGAATTATCTTTTATGAAGAACTTAATTATTGTACAGCGTCTGGTATTGAACCAACCTGCGTTCTCATCAAAAGTTGAATCTCAACGCTTCATTGATACTTTACTTAGTCCATTGTCAAATAATAATAAAGAAAAGTCTTTTTTAATAGAGCTTAGTTACAAACAATTGTATGGAACCACCGTTTCCAATTAGCAACCAAGCAGCTTTGTAAATAATGCTTTACTTTGAGTTTATCCAAGATCAATGTTCCCTTTAATTTTTTGCTGTAACTCAGCTAACAATGCTATGCAGGGCCTGCAAG